>CM051696.1:3426558-3631558 GCA_028022725.1 Lycodopsis pacificus
CTCCATTATGCAGAATCCTCACTTGTCAAATTCATACAATAGTTGCACACTGGGAAACCAGCCACTATCGGCCAATTCTTGACATGGAGAGTTCATTTTAAAGCACTTCCCTTTTTCCAGGATGACTTGTAATATAAAAGGATGTTCTATGGTTCTCCTCCCTACCATTAGTTGACTGTCATTTGCATTGACTGAGCTTTGAGGGCCCCCTGCTGGCAAAACTAGAGTTGTACTTCACTTTCCTGCCCTTCTGTTTATTAGTAGTATCTCACCATGCACCACAGCACAGCTTTACCATCTGCTTTATTAAACAGACAAAAAAAAGGTTTTGGGGTTCCGTTTGTTTGCGTTTCAAGCACAAGTACAAAAGGGTTTGTGGGTGTGAAGGGGGTCGTTTTCAAAGCAACATGTAGGCAGGAAACGGCTTTTAAAGCCTGAAATCTCAGCAGTTGGCTGAGCAGTCACTGAGTCATCATTGCTGAAAAACAACTTTATAGACCAGTGCAGATACTGCAGGGTGTTTATGTGACTCTGGACAAGGTGGGAGAGGATGTCTCAGGCGTGTAGGTTGAAAAACAACAAGCCAATACTAAAGGAACATGCACAGCTGAGGAAGATTTCCCAAACCTGCCCGTTTATAAAATACAATGCACTGTCTATACCCAACAGCATGCATACTGAACGGGCCTGAGGGCCCAAAGTGTCATCGTCTCAGAATCCATGCCCAACAGTACGCAAAATAGTAGCTCAAATTGGATGTTAATGCTTCAATAATTATATAATAATAAGATATATAATGACGCTCAAGAGAGCCATTTCCCTATATTAGATCACTTTTACGAATTAAATGTTGTTTATAATATACCATACTTTTGCTCAAGTAATATTTTGAATGCAGGATCATTTTCGTTTTTTCTTTTTGCGATGAATCAGAATACTTCCTCCACTACTGCCAGAAAAAAGTCAACATGAGTCCACAAACCGCTAAAATCACACTTAATGCACCTTTACTCACAGTCGCCAATCAATCACTCGATCGATCTGTACCTGTCTCCCTCTCTTGTCTCCTACAGGTTGCCCCTGTGGGTTGCATGGTCACATCCTTCTAATGAGCCCCGATGATCAGGTATTCCACCCAGACACACATGCTCAACCCCTGACACCCCTCAGAACCAGATGTGATGTGATATGAACATCCAGTGGGCAGCCAGAGGAGGAGAAACAGCCTTCCTGTTGGCAGAAGAAAAGTCTGCTCAGCGTTGGATACAGGTCTGGCTCTGGGCTTTGAACCCTGCTTATGATCGGTGCTTAACTGGAGCTTGAAACCTTGGATCAGAGGAGTCGGGAGTGAGCATGGTCGGGGATCTCGTCTTCTTTTTTGAAGGAAGTATCCGATGATCTGACAGGGCTCTTAAGGGTGTCGCGTGGATCTTTTGGCGTCTGCATTTGACAGTTAGAATCCATGCCAACACTCAATGCTGCTCTGGGAATACACTGAATGGATTACTGGATTACAGAAAACCCCTTTTATGACGTTGTTTCCAGGATCTCCTCGATTGTGGTTTGTCGATGGTTTGGTGGCACTGCTCCTCTCTTCTCCCCAGCATACAGTCATATGCCAAAGGATTACTACAGTATTATGACAGCATTATAACAAAACTGGGAGAATATACAGACTTCCAAAAGCACACCTCTCTATTATCTCTTGGCAGTCAAAGAGAAAATCCATGTTGGGCCTTGGATTGAAAATACGAGCACATCGTCAAACGTCTTGTCTCAAAGCATCAATAACAACCAACTGTCAAATGAAACGGTGAACTTCTCTGGCACTTTAATTGTATGTCTTCACCTTCTCTCTCTCTCTCTCTCTCTCTCTTATTTTCATGAACAACTGAATAGTATACTCTCCAGTATTACCAATCTAACTCTTCTGGCTGCGAATGACTTAGATAATGGTGAAATAATCAGTGTGTTTGCGTCCATGGTGGATTGGTTCTCTCTGTGTTGGAGTATTAAAAAAGAAAACCTGAGACCGGAGCCTCGAGGAACTCCTGCGAGGATTTATTCACAGCCAAACTTAAAGCACTGACGTCCAGGCCTCTACATTTCATGGTGAATCCTGATTTTCAGTTTGACACTGGAAAGCAACTGTACCTGTAAGAAACACTGGTGAACTTCCTATCACTGAAAGCTGGCGCTCGAGTTAAATGTATTAAGCGTTTTTAAAAGATGGCCAGCAGAACTTGCGCTGTCCCGTCCACTCCCTCCCCCCCTTTGCCGTTTGCCAGTGTCTGTGTTTGTATGTGACATACACCTTACAGTCTTTGATGGTTTGATACCCATGATTTACTTTGAATATTATGAAACAAATGACCACAATAAGGAGAGAAAAAACACAACAACATGCAAAATGGGGATTTTATGCTTTCATAGATACACTTATGTGGATTTATAATGAAATAAAAAGGTATTTTTCTTGGAAAAAGTGTACGTGTTATTCAAATTTCAACCAAGCTGTGCTTGTCTTCTTCTTTTGACAGAAGCACTTTATTTATTTGGTGAGGGGGACTAAAAGCACACATCATGCTGGTTCAGTCTGCTTGAATGGTACGGAAAGTTTTTGTTTTTTTTACTACAGGATATTGTTTTTTTACACAATCATGTTGTTTGATGAAGAAAATGCTTAATGCTGAGATTTAAGGCTGCAACACAGAGAGAGTGTTAAGGCCGTTACACAACAGGGGCGTTTCATTTGTGCGTTTAATGTATTTCTTTTTGTTTAACGGTTTTTGTCAAAGGTTTTTTTACACAGAACGTGATTAACTAGTGAAGAAGGGATCGGAACAAGGTCGATTTTTTTGAGCTTTTGCAATCCAAATAAAGGCATCAACCAATGAAGTTGTGTGGAACGGACACATTCAAAACATACACTCCAGTGTTCTTTTTAACATTGACAAAGCACACCACATCCACTCATTGCGTTCTTAGCTTTCACAATAAAAGCCCTAAAGATATTCACAGAGGTACTGTTTCCAGTCTTGCTTCATCCACACCAGTAACTGCGCTTGATCTATCGTACATGAGGACAACAAATCTCTCTCACTGTTGCAGGTCCAGGTCACTCATTGATATTGGCTGAGATTGGTGAAGGTTTCAGAAACTTCATCACAAATGTTCCAAGTCTGCCATGCTGTCTTCTTCCCTTTCCCATGAAATGCAGACACAATGTGTGATAGGAAATGTGGTTATGCTAGTACATTTCTACTGTGATTTAGTTTATGTGCCTTACTCACTAACAAAACTATATATGTGACGTATGATTGTAAACTAGGAGAGTGGTAACAGGACCATATGGGTTATCTCTGCCTTTGCTCTGATAGAATAGAATTTATAATATCTTTATCCCTTTAACGGGGAAATTTGTCTCTGCATTTGACCCATCCCTGTATATAGGGAGCAGTGGGCTGCCATTGATCGGCGCCTGGGGAGCCGGGGGTTCAGTGTATTGCTCAGGTACACTTCGACACGTGACTCATCCCAGTCGAGGATCGAACCATTGACATTCCAGTTCTCAGACAACCCTCTTATACCAGTGAGCCACGGTCGCCCCACCAGCGATGTACCACACACCATGACACAGGGGGCTGAGACGAGGAAAGACACTGCAGAGCAGTACGTACAATGTTCAAGTTGTGAAAGTAAAATCATAAGACGATCTCTTTGGGCCGTGACTTGTCATTAAGGAGTGATGGTTGGTCCCACAGCCAGACCAGCTGAGAACCACTGTCCTCCATGAGCACAGAAAACATTATATTTTCCTGAATATAAGCTTCTGCATTTTCCAGATGCTCTAGTACTATTCAAACGTATTGCAAGTCTCGTACATAGGTACGTACATGTAATACGTACATAGTTACAGCCTTAGAAACTGATAACTGTGGCGCCATCATGTGGTTATAAGGTGGTATTTCAGCTGCAGGACATGTGAAGGCCTAGGTATAAAATGTACGGCCCGCCACTGAGTAAATCATTTTGCTGCCATCACAGAATCCACTGCCTATAATAACATATTCATGGTGTTCATGTACAAACAGTCCTTCTTGGTGTTTTTGTGTCTTTAATCATATTTTAAAATTCATCTTTAAATGTATGTGTGAATATTTTCAGTATTACCGAATTCAAAAAAGTACATTTTCCATTCTGTTCGTATTATTAAAGAAGGTTAATAAAACCGGTCAGATATGTTTGATTGACGTTTGATTGACGTTGATTGACGTTAATACGTGATGTAACACAAACCCCTCAAACCTCATGTATTAAAATGAAGGTTAACTATGAATCGATCAAAAACAACAGAGTCAGTATTCAGTGTGTCGGATCTCCAGGGACTCAAGGAATTTATTAGGACTTTAAAAAAAACAGATTGTGTATTTGTAATATCATTACTGACATTTGGTTTCTTCAGACTAAAGAATTGTGTTCATTTGTTCCCTCTTCTTCTTCTTCTTTGTCTGAGATTTTGCATAAGAAAAAAGCAACCAAAACCAAACAGATCTGAACTCACAGACATTTTTCTTGCGGATGTTTTTCATGCTGGATCTGTGCGAGTCCATCCTGCTACCAGAACACAACCCTGACTTCTGTCTGTAGGTTCCATGACACTCTTGGCTGTAATTTAAGCAAGCCGACTGTATGTTTCTGTCGGCGGTGTGCAGCAGCTCTGATTCTCTTCTGAATGTAAATATTTGTGATGGAGGTTTTGTGCTGTATGATATCTTCATACCAGACATATTCTCTGTGGTTCTCTCCAGGCCCTGCTGGACTCCACAGACTTCCAGATCCACCAGGAGCTGATCAAGAGCCAACGGGTGAATTCCTTCTACAAGATCTGAGCATCAGAGATGCTTCTTCTTCCTCCTCCTCATCCTTCATGTTCACCACCAACTCCTGCTCTTCTCAAAGCTAAATAAAGTTCATCAATCTCTGCCATCAGATCAGATCATTTGAGTCCACAACAATTAGCATCCAACATCCTTCATATTTGAGATCTCAGTGGATTTGTGGGTTTTTAACACCATTTGACACTTTTCTCATTTGTTTTTGCAGTTTGCCAGCAGCTGTCTGTTATTGTTAGTTTAAATGAGGAATGCACGACCAACTCTTATTCTTTAACACAGATAAAGATCACATGTTGTTCAAACTTATAAAACATAAAAATTTAATAAAAATGATCAGCATTTACAGTACAAACTTCAGGTGTAGCAACAAACCGAGCCCGTCCTCAGACTTCACCAGCAGTGAACATCATTCATCATATAAAACGCCTCCTTTTGATTCCGTACAAAGTGAGAAACATTGAACACTGAACTCATCAAACCAAAGTTGTTCAGAAAGGTTGTTATCACTCCACCCAGCATGCTTTGCGTTTGGGTTCAAATCTCCGGAGTCTTGTTCTCACTAACTTGGGTTAAGTTATAATGGAGCGTTGTTATGTTTCTTTTTATGAGTCGCACGGTCCTCTCTACGATGAGAATGAAAACATAGTAAACAGTTGAGCTAAAATCTTTGTCCACTGATCCAGATGTGGATGTGACTGTTAGCAGGACAGGAGAAGTCCAGTCTAGTGACTGTGTGATGCGGTGGAATCCAACATTCAACCCTGAACATGCTTCACTAATGAAAACTGAGCACAAGAGGAAAAAGAGTCTCACATTTCTTCACTCTTGACACTAAAGCTGAACTAAACTAAAGTAGCTTTAACTTCATTTCACAAGTTGTTCTACATTAAACTTCCAAGTTGATATATATATAAATATTTACTTTAAATATTTAATAGAGATACAAAACAGGAAAATAAGACTATATAGAGAAGCTGAAAAGATCTGTATTTTCCCATAGTTTGTAAAAAATGTATTTTGATCAAATAGTTGTTAAATACAGTGTAAATTGAGCACTCAACATGTCTGCTGTGAAAAAGCTTTTTGGCTCTTTAGAAAGTGAATTAAGTCGATCATTACAAAGAATCACGAGTCTCTAGTTTTGCAACGAGCCATCAGGTCTGTAGTTATGAATGTTAGGTCATTAAAGGGTTCTTCCACTGAAATCCTCCATCAAGGTAGGTATGATCTGCTCTCAATCCTCTTATTAGGATTTTGCTTCAACTCTTCTCTCCCTGACATGTCCTGTAGTGCTGCGCCCTCAGGTGGTGGAGGTCTGCTACAACGTCCTGAAGGAGCGATGCTTCACCAAATAGGGATCATAATGAGGGAACCGAGGGAAGGTGACCTTTGTTGACTGAATGAAATGTCATTAATAAAATAAAATACTTCGGCAGGATTTCCCCTTTGCTCTATTTCTCTTAGATATCCAGTTTACAGATGTTCTGTCATAACATCTGTATAAAGCTCATGCAATCAGATGAACCTGTTGAGAGCAGAAGTTTACTGCTGGACCCCGACTCATGACCCCCTCTTCCCGTTCTCTTTGCATGATTATGAACCTGTTACCTAAGTACAGAGCACACAGCCCACTATACATGGTAGCTTCATTGGTGTTCCTCACACCCAGAAACCAGCCAGGACTCCTGGACTAATCTGGCTCCAGGTCACTTTGATTACACACAACTTGATTTAGAAATATGCACCAGAAGGCCAATATAAACTAAAATAATAGAAATCATAAAACAGGGCTTCTCTAAAAGACAAAGTCCACAATATTATGTCTCAGTGGAGGGCACTCAGGAGTTTTGCTTCATGATAATCCATCACATGCACGACATAACACTTTAAATCAACTGTTAGCATTATAAGAGTAAAGTGCAAAGACTTCAAGTTGAGTTAATGTGGGCAACTTGTTTTGAATATGATTTATAAATATAAATGAATATCTCACTCCTGCATGACTATAGAGTGCTATGGGACTCATACAAGCTCGTAGATTAGAAGGATGCTTGAATTAGAGTCATTAAGATTTCAGTCTGCATGCCACGTGCATGAGAAGAATTGGAGACTCGGTTATGGACTCTGCTGCTGTGTGATGATGAGTATTTAATAAACTTATAATTAAAATCAATAATATTAGGCTTCATCTAAACAGGGAACAAATCGAACATCAGTAGAAACAGATCACATTGAGACCCAGTGATGTGAATTTATTCTGCCATGTTACACTCTGATGAGCATTTCAATCTGTAATTGACGTGAATATGTTTTTTTTGGCTGATGTCTGTGCTTCCGTCAATTAAAGCTCCAAACGAGCCGTCTGTAATAACGGAGCTTGTCATTTCTTCAGAGTCACATTGGGACTTGATCTCAGGCCTTCTGCAGGCGGAGTAAATGAAACTTTACATCACAAAGGTGAGATGTGGCTGTAAGAACGCTCGTGAAGGATTCCACCGTTGCTACACTGTAAAATCAAATTAGTTAACCTTACTAAGAAAAGCATTAAAACCGATTGCCTTAAAAAAAGAACGGTACTCGTTTCATGCAAGTATAGTTGAATATATAAGTATAGTATGTTGTACTAACGAGTGTTTTCTTTTGTGTAGTACACTTGCACTAAAGGAGTGAAGAGTACTTGAAACTTTACTTAAGATGTACTCTTGACTTAGTAAAGCCTACTCAGAATTACTATTTCAAACAAATAAATCATTTCAAGAACCATTCATACCTACTGCAGCAGCAGTCTTCAGGTTACACACCTGCACGGTAACTGGGTCCAATACCCCGACACCCAACAGGCTGTGCTCTCATTACGGAGTCCAGAATTACCCAGAAACCTCAAGAACATGACCCATCATCACAAAAAACAGAATACAAAACATGCAGTTGGCAGGAAACACCAGAATCAGTTTCCCTCAGTAAAGCCAGGACCAGCAAACCCTCCAAGCCCAAGAACAGAATCAAACTCAAACCTGAAACGCAACAACGCGCCAATAACTCCTCCGAAGAATTCCTCCGAAGAATTCCTCCACAGAAGCCATAATAGAGGAAACTAACTTCGACTGCCCGAACACAAAACCCAAACTGATCCATACAGAATTTAACTAATATACCAACAGCCAGAACAGCCCATACACAGCTATCTCACTGCAGCCCCGTCCCTCTAACTGCCTAACCAGAACTAAGTAAGCTCCGCCCTAGTCTTCAGGTGCTACTTGTGGTGGGTGCTTACGCACTAAAACCCACAGGCCCGGTAAAGCAACCAGGAACTGGCCACCCACCTGCAGCCTCATACGTGCCCCCGAGACAACTGCTCTAACCACTTTCACCACCACACTACAGAACCCCCCCCCCCCCCCCTCCAACGAACGAAACATTAGCAGGTTTAAATGTACCGCTATCTGCCATCCAACACTCTGGTACGTCTATTGCTGAATATAAAATGACGGCTGATGATGGGGTTGCACGCGCTAGTGAGATGAGTGTTGCGTCCATTGGCAGACCATCACCCTAACTAAGACTAGCCGTTCTCTAGAGCAGGGATTCCCAAAGTGTGGTGCACCCCTGGGGGTGCGCGAGCTGCCTCTAGGGGGTGCGCGAGAGGAAAAATGTAATGGTGGTCTAATGGTGCAGTCCTGTCTCCTGAAAATTACGTTCCCCCAAAACTAAAATGCATTCTCAATTACGTTTTACCATAAACGTATTTTCTCCCTGATTACGTTTGTGTTTGACGTATTACAAATCCGTTTCTCATCAACATATCTTTGCCGTACTCTGGTCTTTATTATTTTTCTGTGATCTGCCTCCAAAACCAAGTCCCGGATTTCACCCGGCAGATATTCTGGAGGTATTGTGACCGGGTGATGTGCCTCGTTGCTGGGGAGGTATGAGCCAAGAGCAGTGGCGGGCAGTGGATTTTATACCTGGGCCTTCAGTGCTGTCCTACTACAGTTGAATTACCTCCTAAAAACCTCATTATGAAGCATCAATCCAGCAAACCTGCAGCGGATCCACGCATTCCACCACACAAGAGCACGAGCCATTCAAATATTATTCATAAAAACGACACGATAGACAAATGAACAGTCGTAACGTTACTATGTAAAAAAAAAAAAAACCCTTAAGATGCCAAAATCAAGTGGCGTCTGGTTGATACATGAGTGAGCTTTTGACGTGTTTTTTATTTTTCGATTTATGTGAACCCTTTGAAACGTATATAGATTTATTTGTTATGCATTTCTGTACACCGATGACATAATGATTATAAAATGAAATAGCAGATTTACCAGTGTTACAGCGTAAACGATCCTCACTTCCCTCCAGACAAATCCATTTCCATATGGATACCAATGTGGAAAATGTTCACTGTTGCATTTGCAACACAGGCCAGTCCAGGTCCAGTCAGGTCCAGGTCCAGCCACGGGATGTTAAGGTGCAACTGCTGAAAGAAAATGGCATCTGCTTTGGTTGTCTAACTAGAGGACATATGAGCAAAACTTGTAAAAGGAGGATGAGATGCCAATACTGTCAAGGAATGCACCCTAGTATACTACACATTGACAGACCCGCAAAAGATGGACCAAATGAGAAAAGGACCAATCGGACAAGAGGATCGGTCAGTGGAACTCTTGTCTCATTGGAAGAGGAAGATATCGGGGCTAGAATAGATTGCAAGCTGGCAATAGTACCAGTACAAGTAAAGGCTTCCAAAGGCAGCAAAACAATACTAACCTATGCATTTCTTGACCCTGGCAGCACAGCAACATTTTGCAATCTAATGAGACAGCTCAATGCAACAGGAAAGGAAGCTAAGGTTCTTCTGCAAACAATGGGTCAAAGGAAACCAGTGAGTAGTTTTGAAATAAATGGACTACAAGTGGGTGATTTGGATGGGAATAACTTTATTGAGCTTCAAAGAACATACACTCAAACAAAGATACCAGTGACAAAAGAAAACATTTTCTCTCAAAATGACCTCGGCAGGTGGCCTTACTTGAAGGAGATAAAGCTGCAAGAAGTTGATGCGGAAGTGGAACTCCTAATTGGAGTAGATGTCCCAAAGGCATTGGAGCCCTGGCAAATCATAAATAGCCAAGGCAATGGTCCCTACGCTGTAAGAACGCTCTTTGGATGGGTGGTGAATGAACCACTCAAATCGTCTTCAGCTGTGGATAACTTTGGAAAGCTTGTGACATCAGTAAACTGCATTTTAATTGAACTGGAAACCATTCTAGTAAATCAGAACCACCACGATTTCCCAGAGAGAGAATATGAGTCGGTGGAATCTCAGTGGCCTAAGGACCCAGACAAAATGTCACAAAGTTTTCTTTTGTCGGAGGATCCCGAAGTGAAAAGGGATGTGATCGTGAAAACAACGAGCATTGAGGGAAAAAGTCCCACCAGTAAGCTGATTGAGTACTACTCAAACTGGAACAGCCTTAAAAAAGCTGTAGCTTGGATACTGAAGTTGAAAAGATTGCTCTTGGAGATCACTCAAAGAAGAAAGAAGACTAATACTGGATTGCTGCTGAGTAATGATGACTGAGGATAACTGAAGGAACAGGCCATGAAACTAAAGGTGCCATTCAGTGCAGATATGACGGTGAAAGATATAAAAAATGCTGAAAAGGCCATATATGCATTTGAGCAACGGCAACACTTTGCACTGGAAATTTCCCTCCTTGAAAAGGGAAAACATTGCAGAAAAGAGCCACCTTGAAACTCCTGGGTGCTAGGGCGGATTCTAAAGACCATGCAAGGAAGTAAAGGAAGTCTGCAGTGTCCTAGTTAAAACCAGAACAAGTGCTATACAGAGACCTATCAGCAAACTCTGTCTGCTCCTTGAAGCTGGAGAGTAGCTGGTGCTGGACAGTTTAGAAAAGTTATATGAACTTAAAGATGAACTTTATCTATCTATGGACTCTGACGACAAGGAAAAAAAAGGAAAAATGGAATATATTTGTGTTTTGAATATTGACTCTATTTATTGATGTAATTGCTGTATTTCAAGCAATTAGGGGCTGGAAAGCCAAGGAAGAGGAATCAAGTGGATGATTTGGATGGGAATAACTTTATTGAGCTTCAAAGAACATACACTCAAACAAAGATACCAGTGACAAAAGAAAACATTTTCTCTTTTGACAAATTGAACAGCAAAATATAATTTGTTTAACGTGAGGTCAAAGACTGTTCCGATGCCCCGTTCCACACAAAGGAAAACACAACTCGAGACTCCCACCCCTTCCTCTTATACCAGGTGATCCTCATCTGCTTGATCACGGAAGTTCCGAAAGAAAAGTAATTACACAGAATGCAAAATGTAACCTTCGTTCATAAATTAAAGGAATCACACAAATATATTAGCAAAAATGAGAAATTATGATTTGTAATCAAAACTAACAATATGGCTCTAACATGCCCTCTCTGCCTCCCAACCCTTACCCTCCATCCCTCTTGCTGTTTTACAATTATTACAGGTAAAGTTTTTTGTTTGAAAGCACAGTTTAACTACTCACACAAAATGCAATTTGATGTGTGTTTGGATGATAATTTTGTCAAGTTCAGGGAGAGATGCTCATATTTTTAAGCACTTGCATTCAGCACATTTTTGGTGGCCCAAATGTAAACTCATGAACAATACATTAAAGGAAATTAAATGTGATTAAATGTAAAACCATCCAAATAGTCAAAATGATCTGCAACACACATAAATACATAAATATAACAGACATCACTAATGGAACTTCCAAATAACTCAACACGAAGCATATGAACTCATATCTGTCAACATTGCAGTCAGTACAGGCTACATGGCGATATATATATACTGAATTGCCTGTGAGGGGTGACTAAAATAAGATGTCCTGACGTGTTTATCAAAGTGTTATTTACTGCTTTTTTTTCGTGTTGGAATAAATGTTAAATATTTAACTGCAAAGTAGTAATGCGTGTTTGATACTTTAATTTCTTTGCATTAAATCATACTGGAGGAGGAAATGAAAGAACAACTTGAAACATTATTACTTATTGTATAACTGTCAACAGTGAATCTGTTAAATATGCACTTCTGTTGTGATTGTTATGGATTGTTTGGCCTATTCTGGATGACTTATAGTCGGTTTGATTGTTTGGGGGAAAATGTGCATAAACTCTTAACAGGGAGACTCACAGCACAGCTGTATCAATTTCATCTCCAACCTCGAGAGCAGCATTAAACGGCTGGTGCAGCTGTTCATTTTGTCAACACAACAGTGACAAGGAAAACATAGTTGAATAGATCCACGATATTAACACACTAAATGAGGAGGAATATTCAGATTTGCGTTACATACAGTAATTGCGTGTGCCCGTGTTGTATCTGACATGTTTACAGGTGGAGCTTCGCAACAAGCAAACCAATTATAACTGCATCAAAATGGTTTGGGGTGTTACAGTGGGAACTGTGGTACCGGAAAGTGGCACAAGCACACAATATGATATGTTTTGTTTAGCGCTGACGTATTGACCTGGGAACCCGATCTGATACCGGTGAATCTAACAGATCTACCACCATAACTAGTACTCCTCTCTGGTAAATGTCCAATACAATCCACTTGTTGTGTGGGCTGTTTTGAAAGTGACACTTTAAATCTAAACTGTGCACATTGCACTCTTCAGATGATGCGGTATTTTATTGGGAATTTATAGTGACCTAAAGGGTTGCTAATGCCTATAAGTATACTAAGTAATGCTAACACATGTTATTGCCATTTGTAAGATTGAAACTCACCAAGAGATACATCCAAAAAAAGATCAATTATGCCTGATTCAGCTTGTTCCTCATTGAATAACCCGGAAGTGTCCAAAGAGATTGGACACTTCTGCCAGAGTTTGGTCATGATGGTGACCAGGTCAGGTGCAGTTTAGATGTCGTTTGTGCTACCAACCGGAGGGTTTCTCCTTAGACCAGGAGATCCACTTCAAAATCCTTACAATCACAGGCCCATTGTAAATAGCAATTAAACATCTGTTTAATGATGCCATTTATATAAGAGTTACTTTGTTCAAGGAACAAGATGTGTGAAGCATTATTAGCATCAAATTAAGCTACCACACAACTTTAATACATTCAGGTCTTACAAAATATTAATACCAACTGCCTTTTGGTAAAATAAGATAACCAACTGAATTGTATTATCTGTTTCCTCAGAAAGGCATTGATCAGTAAGTCTAAACTGCTTACCGGGCTAAAACACAAGAAAACAAGATTTGTTTATATTTTACTTCGGCCCATTAGAGTTGGGAAACCTCTTTTAAAAGATGACCGAACCAAGACATCAAACAACGACAATGAGCTTCATCGTTTACCATAGAATGTGAGATAGTCTTGAGTTTGTCCAGCATTATCAAAATCTTTAATTTAAATGATTTCACAAGCTGAAAACATCAAGGCCTTCTGTTTCATTCCTGTTCTTCTATAAGGAACACACTGCAGAGGAATGTAAAGAAGGGTCATTTGCTCTTCAATACAATCTGACTTCTTTTTGCAACCAGAGGAGTTCTGGTGGACATCAGAAAGAATGCAGGGTTAAGACACTTCGGCATTGGCTGCACTGTTCAGACCCAGAGGTTGTCCTGCTTCCATGTCATGAGTAAGTATATATTGACCAACGGCTAAGAATGACAATGCCTCTTGAATCTTTTCTTTTTTTATTGTTGGTAAATCTGGAGAGTTTCATGCTGATTCAAGCTGCAGAAGTACTCCAATGTTTGCGGGAAATGTGAATGTTTAAATTAAATTACTTTTACTTTTGGAAACAGGGTCGCCCGACAGATCACTTTTGTGAAATCACAATACTCATCCATCCAGAAGTCATTTGGAGTATATAATGTAAATGTAATAGTTGTGTTAAATAAATGAGGGAAACCTTTCTCTATATGTATCACTATGTTTTAATCTTTGATGAGAGGGCACTACTTATATTCATTTATGAGTAAAATACATGTTTCCTCAAGAGTAACTGAGTTAATGTTTACTTCGACTGTTTATCTCAGCATATTGCTGTTGAGAGTAAAGATGAAGACGATCTGCGTCCTGTTAATCTGATGGTGCAAAGAAGGAAGGCTGAGTGAATGTTTCTCCCGAGCAGCAGCCCTGTCCATGAGAACCATAATACAGATCATCATTTTTCAAAGTCCTAATCAGAAGTCAAACTATGATTACAATTCAATTAAAAGAGCTCTGTTAAGAATACGTTTTGAGTCTTCAACGGCAGCCGAGTCGCCATGAAAAACAGTTGGCATTGTATGTTTCTGAAAACCCACGGATATGTTTAATGTGGACATTTTTGGCATTTTGTCTGTGCAAGTGACAGTATATCTCTTGAGACCGTTAATGAAAATGGTATGGTCTAATGACGACTATATCAAGCGAGAAAGTCTATTAAGAGTAGACGGGAAGTGTGTTTGATGGGTTGGACCAACACAAGACTTTCATTCAGTAGACCGCTGTTCGTGTCCTGTGTGCAAACAAATGCAAGCGTTGACTTTACACTTGTTATGTCACATTAAATAAGAAAGTCCCCGAAGGGCAGTTGTTTATGTAATAATAATAGGAAGTTATGTTGTTACAGTTGTTTGTGTTACGTTGTTACATTCAGTTATTACGTTACGTTGTCACATTATTATTTAACGCAAACCTTTTTTTTAAGTACTTTTGTTGCCTAAAGCTAACCACATGTTTCACAGCAGTAACCACGAGGCGTGTTTCTGCAGGCGTGAGAAGAGGCCGATATGAAACGTGTCTTTGGTTCAGAAACGTTGGCATTCAACGTTTCCCGTGGTTTGAAGAAACGTGTAATGCTAACATGTTTTTCTTGTCAACGGATTGAGATGCACCTGTTGAGGGGTTATGTGTTTCAGTTTGTTTGCAGGTTCATACCAAACATTGGTTATTTAAACAAGCTTTAATGGGACAAGATTCAGTTTTAGTTTTCAGTTGATTTAGTAAGTTTAGAAACATATTAATCATGATTTAAAACCTACCATCAAATGTGTTACGTATGTGATGAAGAAAACAATGTGACCACGTGATTAGTTGGAATAGCAATCTTAGTAAGGCCTCCTGGTGGACAGGAGTGTGGCTGAAAAGACAAAACCTTAACCGATCAAACCAACATGGAGATTAAACAGATTCATTCAGAAACACTGTAAACACACATTGATGATGATCACAAAACCTCTAAAGTGAGAGCCTCTCCAGGGAGCACAATAAAGCCATCGATGAGATACGAGATGAACTAAAACACCAGTAATACCATCATATCAAGGCAATGTGTCAGCAACGCAACCAGTTACTGCCAGTAGATACTTCACCAACACAGTCCTGACCTTGTGACCAGAATAAAAATCTCTTATCACAGCAGAAAATTTCATTTGATGTTAGTGTTTAAAGGGACTGCTGCAACTCTCCTTAAAGGGACAGTTCACCCGAAATCAAAAACAGAAGAAATGTATTGGTGTCGATCAGGTGGCAACCTCTGGTTTTGAAGTGTCTTAAAGCTGCAGGGTATACTTTAGGGCGGGGCCACACGGTGATTGACAAGTCTCTACCAGAGACGTATACGGTGTCTCTACGTCACTCCTCTTCAGTCCAAATATGGTCACTTCCTGTTCATTGGCTGCAAAAAAACAATATAGCGACGGCCAAAATGGCGAAATCTGAGATTCAAGACCGCAGTCCATAAACCAATGAGAGACGTAACAATGACTACGTACACTTCTTATAAACAGTCTGTGGTGTAGACTGAGTTACAAAGACTTGGAGATATCGGCTGTAGAGATGTCGGCTGGTGTGACGACTTCCCCTCCACTCGGGGTCTGTGTCCTGTTGTCTGTTTGTCTTTCAGGATGTTAATCGCCCACTGATGAGCGACACCTGAGCCTGGTTTGGTCCCAGCTGTAAAGGCTGCCCATCTTCTTTGGCTGGGTCTCCCTCCTCTTTTGCTCCTCTTCTTTGGATGACATGGCTGCTTATTTGTTTGGATTGGTTGTTTAGTTTGGTTTGATTATTTGTTTTTTAATAAATGTCTATTTATTACTTTTAGCACTCGTCTTGTCTCCCTCATGTTACAGCCTTTGAGCCGGGTTGTAAGAATGGGAATAGTTGACAGACAGCTTACATTTGGAAAACTCAACACCAAAGTCTCTGTTCGAAAATCAAGATGTTCCACAGTTCTTGTTCCATTATATTGGAGAGAAGGCAGACATCTCTACGGACAATTTCAACAACACTGGGCAACTCACACCAAAACAATCTAGATTGATAAATAGCACACAGGTAGAAGGAAAAGTGTGTGTTTTTGATTTTTAGGGTTAATTGTCTCTTTAGCACCAAAAGCAGCTGCTTAAATGTACGTGATGCTGTTGAGAGAAAGACAGAAGCCAAATGCTATGTTTGCACAATATAATTTGTCTGTGATGAGAGATGTAGTAAATCTGGTTGTTTGGGTTGTTACGGGAAGAGGAAGTATTATGCATTATTTCCTTGTTGTAGCATTAGCTATGATTCATTTTCGTGCAACTTGGCCGCATTGCAGTCGTTGACAGTAAAACACGTTGTAAAACCAGTTTTGCAGCCCATTCCGGCACATCGGGTACATTCCATAAAACTTGAAAGGACTGCCATCATCCGGTCAGCCTAGTGCGTATATATAATGATGCTGCAGGTAGATGTGAGTGGCAGAGAACCTCCAGACATAGTGAGTTGAGGGCATCATGGCTTCCACATCAGTGCTCCTGCTTCAGCTCCTCCTGGTCCCACTGGTGTCTGCACAGTATCACTTTGGGGGATCCGTGATATTCAGCATCAAAGACAGAAACCCTGACGGATCATTTCGGGTGAGAGATGCAACTTTTTATATATGATGTGCAACGTGCATTACAGATGATGTGTGAATATGTTTCCCCTGGTATTTGTCATATTCTGGGAACACTTATTTAATCCCTTTATACTGTTGTTATTTTAAATGGGTTTGAATACTAAAATACTGGAATATAAAAAGTTTTTGCTATTAACTATATACATTTTTGTGTATCTTGATCTTGTAAAGCATTTTTGAGTACATTGAAAATATTGGTTACACTTTAAGCAGTGGTCACCAACCTTTTTAAGGTCAAGATCCCCGACCTGTACCTTGGCAAGATCTACCTATTGAGGCGTCGAGAGAAAAAGACTGTCCAGACCAGGGGCGTTTCTAGGATTCAAAGAAAGGCCCCAAGGGAGGGTGTCATGTTTGCGCGCCGTAATTTTTTTTGGGGCCGCGAAAATCCATTGTTTCAGACAGTTCATAGATTGGTTCAATCAGAAAGAGTGTGATTTTGCTCTGTAGTTTTGCTTGCATTCAGTATATGATAACACAAGAGACAGAATTTGAGGGTCATAGTGAAATTTGACAACACAAATATGAACTTTCCTCAAATAAAGAGAAGTAATTTTCCTGCTTGTAAAGGAAAGACAGATAAACTAGCTTTCATATCCGCGTCACTCCTAAATCCTAACTCTTAAAGGGACCGCACACAATGGATGGAGAATGGACCTGACAGTGTCAACTTTGTTTACTTGTTTGATTATGAGCAGAAGGGAATAAGATTTTGATCAACATTTACATATATTTTGTTGTCCGTGTAGTTTTTACATACAGTGATATTTTATGCTCATTTGGATACTATCACTGAGATAAAGATGAACTAGTTCAGTGTCAAATATACCATTCAATGGAGAAAACACATGAATAACAAAAATAAAAGAACACATTTCAAGTACATCTTAATTATCGAATGATAAATATTGTATGATGGGCTGAAATGGAAGGCACCCAATGCATTCACTATAACCAAGTCAAACTAGGATTACAATGTACAGACAAACCCTACAGGAAGAGATCCGGACAGGACTTTCTGCTTTGACATGATTTTAATCAGTCTGAAGTTGCTTTCGCGTTGCCTGTGGAGTCTGCCGATTGTGCACACGTCTCTTCAGTTGCATGCCCTTACAAGGAGCTGGCAGGGCGTTTCTGAATGCAAATCCAAGTGCACGAGAACGCGCGTTCAATTTAAGAATCTTCATTCGGGGAGCACAGCTGAGAACACTTGGCTGTAAGAACCCATTTTCAGGCGGAGATCTTTTCTGACGTTGGTCTTCCGAAGTCCGTAAGAAAACATTTCAGAAGACACTTCAGAAAATGTTCGAGAATGAGGCCCAATGTGTTTCTGAATTAATTTTTATTTTATTTTGGAGAGCGACAGGGAAAGTCTCCGGGATCGACCCGTCGAACGAGATCGACCCGTCGATCGAGAGCGACCCGTCGAACGAGATCGACCCGTCGAACGAGATCGGCAGTGGTCGGTTGGCGACCACTGCTTTATAATAACTACACACTATGAAGCATTAGATAAGTATGAGTAAACACTTAATTCATCATTTATAAACACTGTTCCTACATTAACACTCATTAGTATACAATTTACAACAACAGTTATAAATGTTTTATTCTTGATTAATAAGCTTGTCTATTATGTGTTTCATGATTGTGTTTTCATACTTTATAAATGATAGATTCCGCTTTTGTAAATTCAGTGTTAAAGATATTACAAACCAATTATTAAGGAGTTGTAGATGATTAATAAGGTAATTTATAAAGTGTAAGTAAATGATTAAGAACTTATTTAGATGTACATTATTCATCCATTTATATATATAATGATTTAGATATGCACTAATGGTTAGGGTTTCCTTACTCTCTTTATGTGTATAATTTGTATGTTTACGCCATTTTCTGAGGATGGTTGGTAAATTCTAAAATATTTGGTCACAAAAAATGTGCATATTATTGTCTATATATCTGTAGGATCTTTTTTTTTTTTTAATCCCTTAAATCTTCATCTTCAAACTCATATACTCGCGTTGACAATATCTGGTTGGTAACACCTGGTTGACAAAGTATACTCCAAACCTCCTCTGTGATAGTTACATTACAGCAGGTGTCTCCAGGACCACGTGTTGCCTTGATGCCTCACCAAATGTGCCATTGGTGTATGCATGTATGTGAATGTGAATTAGAGTCCTGATGGTATTCTCAGCTATCAGTGTATTGATGTGTGTGAATGGGTGAATGTTGACATGTAGTGTTAAAGTCCTTTGAGTGGTCGTCAGACTGAAAGGGCAGTATACAAAAGCAAAGTCCCTTAAACAGACTCACAAGATGAAACAATACCAGCAACGCATTTGGTGATTAATAAAGTTTTGATCACTCAGAAACAGGCGGAGTTTTAAAAGCTATTTGAAATAGCTAGTTAAAACAAAATGACATCACAGTTTTGCATTAAAGGTGTGAATGAATTGAAGCATTATCGTTAAAATGTACGCAAGAGAAAAAGTTCTGTTATATTATTATGTATTTATGTGTGTTGCAGATCATTTTGACTATTTGGATGGTTTTGCTTGACTGTGTCACAATGTCACATATTTTGTCCAGTTATACAATAAGTAACAGTGTTTCAAGTTGTTCTTTCATTTCCTCCAGACTGAGTTGATGATATATATTCATATATATTCATATGTATGTATATATTTTTATTTATTTATTGGTTTATTTGAACGGGACAGTGCACATTAATAAAAAACATTTCTGCAGTTAGCCAAAAGGCTATTTTTCATCTGTAGTCCCAAGAGGCAGATGTTACACAATAAACCTAAAAACAATGTAAGTTAAAAGGTATATATATATATATATATATATATATATATATATATATATATATATATATATATATATTTATATATATATATACTGTCACTCCCACTGTGACAGTTTATGAAATACTTTCAGGTTTGTCTTCCCGTAAGTCTACGGCTGTCAGTGAGCTTTCGGACATTCTTGCATGTCACATTCTTTTCACATACATGTCGCCAGTGGCGGCGGCTGGAAAGTTTTCTAGGTAGGGCCATCCAATCAATTTCAGCAAACATCCCAGTATGATTTAATGCAAAGAAATGTAGGTATCAAACACGCATTACTACTTTACAGTTAAATATTTAACATTCATTCCAACACGGAAAAAAGCAGTAAATAACACTTTGATAAACACGTCAGGACATCTTATTAATGTCACCCTCACAGGCCAGTATATACCAGTATAATATATACCGGTATATACAGTATATATATATATATACATCATATAATAACATTCAATATAATATAAAACACACATACATATAGATAGATATATATACAGTATATATATATATATATATATATATATATATATATATATATATATATATATATATATATATATATATATATATATATATATATATTGTGTGTATATATATATATATAAAATATAATATAACAGAGCATGTTTATTTCTTGAGATGCCCCTATGGACCTTGTTATAGGAGGTAAAGATCAGGAGAAGTAAACATGAAGTGTAATTATGAATACTGATGTTAAATTAAGCTATGATGAGTTTTCACTGTTAATTTAACATCTCTATTACATGTTGATGCCTCCATGACCAAGTTAAGCAGATGAGACTGAGGACAACTATGTAGAAGAAAAGATGTTCACTTTGTCTAATATGTAGCTTGACAGAGTTCTCCAAGTGTGTCCTGGTGTTCTCATGTTTCCTTACCTCCTCATCCATCACACCCTACCCTGGTGTTCTCATGTTTCCTTACCTCCTCATCCCTCACTCCCTACCCTGGTGTTCTCATGTTTCCTTACCTCCTCATCCCTCACTCCCTAACTGTCCGTTCTGGATCCGTCCCCGTTGTTTTAAAAAGCTAAATACGTTATTAGCGTGACGTCATCCAGCTAGCCAAACCTGTCTGGTGTACAGCTAGTACAGAAGCTTCATGTACTGCTTCCCTTTCCCGCTAGTCTGCTGTCTGATTGTGAGGTCAGGCTGATCTGGGATTAAGCATTTCATACTTAACTAATGCTTCATAGTGTGTAGTTACTATAAAGTGTTCCCAAAATATTTACATAAAATGTATTACTTTGCCAGGACTTTATTAATAACTATCTTCCTTTCTGAAACAATAAAATTCCCACGGATGTTGCTTACAAGATATTTAGATGTTTTACAGCTCCTCAAGGGGGCCGGAAAAACTTGTATTTATAGCAACTTCACATCCACATTTTATTTCAATTCTGAGCAGCATATGTTGAAAACTCTTGATTTTGCAGTATTGTTGCTGAGAGTTTATATTATGCTCTCGGTGTTTCTCAAAATCAAGGCAAACTAGGTTCAGGTAAACACCCTCAGTTATTTAACATTGTAAAGCCGAGTACTGTTCATTGATTAATATATGATCTATAACTTGTTCAGGTAAAAAAAAGAATGCTGTGGAATTCCCCCGTGGCTGAAAGGGATGACCTCTACCCTTGCTTTAAAAAGTTATTATGTCACCAAGAAAAGAAGAAAAAAGCATAAAAGCTTGAGAACAATGATTTTCTTAATCTAAACATGAACATGAATTCATTAGAATGTCCTTAGCTTCAGTCGAGCAACCATCTTTAACTCTATGATCTTTTTCCACAGGTGGAAGTTCGCAGCAGGGCGACCTTTGATTGGTGTCACCCCCACTACTGGGAATGTTCCCGAGGCAACTGTGGCTCTATCTCCGACAATGAGAGAGGTATAACTGACAGCAGCACCAATGCACCACAAACCAACCAACAATGGTGTCAAACTGAAACAGTCACCACAAGAAACGTCCGGAGTGACAGACCTTTTGAATTAAAGTGAGTTTTTTTTCTTCTTCCCTTCAAAATGCTGACTATTGTATTTCTTGCGCTTATCATAAAAAGCAGCCAGTGTTCGGTGCAGTATTTCAAGAGTGTCTTTTGATTGATGCACATACCAGGTCTGCTAGCTGCTGTTGGATCCCAACGCGTCACGGGCTTAGTATTTGGAGGCTACTGACTTCACTGGATTTGGGATCAAGATCTGACACTGGAAAACCAAACAGATCACCTGACATTGCCATTCTACCTTTCCTAAGGTAAGCCCTCTGCAGTTAGCATGAAACAGCTAATCTAAGCTACAATCAGTTTGTTAAAGAAACTGTGGAAAATGTCCTACTTCACTGCCTCCCAGTGGGTGTACAAAAACAAAAAAGACACCGTGGCAGTCCACAAATACTGGCATGTATGCTGGAAGCGAAACATGCTCTGCAATCTGTATCCTACAGTTTGTCGACCAACAAAATCATGTGCCATCAGAATAATTTGGAAAAGTGTATTCGCAAAAAAAGTGTGACTTTAATTCAATGATTTTTTCCATTAAGAAGAGGGTTCACTTACTTTTACTACCTGAAGTCCTTGCATGGATCTCTGAATTTGTATAACATTCCAGCCAAAATAAATTAATCAAATTGTATTCTTCTATTTTAATTATGAATTACAGTAAAATTACAAATATTCAAATTTGTGATTCTGTATGTAAAATGTTATGAACTGTACTAAACCTCTGCCAGCATGTCACTGGTTTTGTATTACCGGTACTTCTTGCATTTGTGTAGCTATCCAGCTGATTATTGGCATAGAAGGCTGTGTTATGTGTTATCTGGGGGTCACCCCGCACGATTTTGAATTATTTTATTTGATAATAAAAAAAATTAAAAATGAATTATTTCATTTTATTATTTTTATTTGAGTTATTAAAACTATATTCCTTATCAAAATGTTTTCAATTTATCAGGAAATAATTAGTAATAAACAAATAAGAGGCCTTTTGTTTGAAACTGAACAAAGCAGGAGGAAATCCTTCAGTTATTGATGCGCAAACTGAAGGAGCTTCTGCCGGCGATAGATCAACCCTTGTGATCCACCAGAGGGACCTCGACTCCACGAGACTCTTGCCTCGAGTGTCGGTCCCTCCCTGTGAGCACTCCTAATGCACTAAGAGGCGGCGAGAAGGAGGAGACGAGCTTTTCAGTTCATTCTCTATATGATTTGCACACCTGACCTTATATTGGAGATATTGGGGAAGAAAGGGTTCCCGAATTCTTATCCTTGTTTTGCCTCGTGGAATGCCCTACTTTAAGAGTGACCTATACCGGGAGCTAAGTTTGCAGTAAATAGTCAATTGCCGACACGAGCCGGGTCGATGGCTCGCTTGCTGTCCCGTCCGAATCTCCCCACAGTGACTTCACATTGACAGTGTAATTGGTGCTCGGACTAGCAGTCGGTCTTTATAAAAGTCCTGTATTAACTTTTTGCTTTAAGTTAAGGTTTTTTACTTAATCCTTTTTAAATTGATCGGTCCCTGCTTTTAGAGCCCAAGCGGATATAAAGCTCTTTCAAACGCAAGCGGGACTCTCCCGGGTGTCCCTGCTTAAACTAGGGAGAAACTAATTTGAATAAGTGGAGCATATCAGGAATGCAATCAGTAGTGTACCGTTCTGGATCAATCACAAACTTACCTCAGGGGCTGCGGGTGTCCGACGAGGCGTAACCCCTTCCTGGGCTGGCTTCTCAAGAAAACATGAAGAAACGGACTCGATCGAAGAAACTAATTCGTTACTTATTTATTTGTGTTCAAATCAAAGTATAATCTCTTGGTACAAATACAGAGAAAAAAATGGTTAACTGAAAAATATAAGACAAATCACCTAAGTGTTCAAAAACCCCTTCAGAGCAGTTTACAGACAGAGTTCAATTGTCCGGAGAAAAAGTTTAATTATTAACTAACGCCGCTTCCCCGTACTAACGTGTCTCCCCCACACAACTCCTAAAACTCAACAAAGTATCTTTAAAGACTCTGACTCAGCCAGCAGACTGGCTCCCACTCTAGCCTACGGAGGAAAGAGTTAATGATTAACCCAGCGCAGGACTAGACCTGATGGGCTTCTCTCCTGACTCAACTCAAAAAATCAGCTAAGTATTCTTAAAAACTCTGACTCTCAAAAGTCCGGAGATCTGCAAGAAGTTAAAGTTTTACTACCCACACGGGGTTCCCTCGCTAAGCTCTCTTCAACTCCGCTCTTCTCGATTCAGCTTCAGCTCAGCTCGAGTTAAAAAAGAAGTCCTTTGTGCTTGCAAACCGAGAGTTCTTATACTCTTAACAACACCTGGGGCAAGTACCCCCTCCCTCCGTTCATGCTGACCCTGTGGTCCTAAATGTCGTCATAACTCATGAGTCCAGAGACATAGTGACACCTGGCCGGGCCTGAGGCAGAACGCCATCAGAATGCAAACCTCAGCGACCCTTGGTCCATGTCCCCTGAGTGAACCTATGGGTCACGCCCTGCTAGTGTGTGTGTGTGTGTGTCTCTGTTTTAACTCCTGATAACCAGGGCTTTTGTAGAGGCATCACGATTTCGCAAAACACTCCACCATGTTCAACAGCTGTTACTAACTCATGTTAATGTGTCGACTCAAGAGTTCCCCAGAACTGCCCACGGACATACGAGCTGATGTCCTTTGATCCTGATGGCGACAAAGTTCGATGCAGATATGGAAATGTCAGAAATGTAGAGTGTGGCTCGTGTCACCAACCTTCAGGCTTCACCTTAGATCAGGTTAGTTGAAAAGTCAATTTCCTAATACATTGTTCAATACTTCACTGATGCTTTGCCTCACTTAACTTCAAAATGTTCACATCGTCAGGGCTCTTGCACATTACACTACCGACGATCCACTGCCAACCCCAGAGTTTAAGGATTTGAGTTGGTGGTGGAGGACTTCCCGCAAAGGCACATCACTCTGGGCTACACTGATGGATCCCGATCCTCCAGGACTCCTCTGGTTGTGAGGAGTAAGAGAGATGCCCACACTGTGGGGGGGAGCGCAGCAGCCTTCATAACTACAACTACTGTGTGGTGGCCAAACCCAACCACAGCAGCAGCAACAACCACAGCAGCAGCAACAACCACAGCGGCAGCAACAACCGCAGCAACAACAGCAACCGCTGCAGCAGCAACAACCGCAGCAGCAGCAGCAACAACAACAACCGCAGCAGCAACCGCAGCAGCAGCAGCAACAACCGCAGCAGCAACAACAACCGCTGCAGCAGCAACAACCGCTGCAGCAGCAACAACCACAGCAGCAGCAACAACAACAACCGCAGCAGCAGCAACAACAACAACCGCAGCAGCAACCGCAGCAGCAGCAGCAACAACTGCAGCAGCAGCAACCACAGCAGCAGCAGCAACCACAGCAGCAGCAGCCACCACCACAGCAGCAGCAGCAGCAACAACAACCACAGCAACAACCACAACCATCCATGACCCCACTCCTCCACTCAGTAAACTACCTTTGCAATTCTCCTTTCTTGGTGAGTTATTTTTTATTGACAGCATTTTCAATGAGCCAATCCACACACAAAAAAATGTTGCAGCTCTGGCAACACTTTAATGAGATGTTACACAAGGCAGAAGACATTATTTTAGAAATCTTAAAGTCAGAAACTAGCTTTAGATTTTTAACATTTTTTCATTAAACTGTGAATTTTGTTTCCCACATTGAACGTCTCTGTCCTGTAAAAGTCATGTCTCTTTAAAACTCTTTTCATGAACAACATGAACAGCTACAGCCAGCAGACAATTTGCCTTTGATGAAAGTCAGCAACACTTACTGTGGCAGCTTTGATGCTTTGATCCACAGACAGCAGCAAAGTGTTGTTTTTTAAGTATAGGTTACTTATTGCACTTTGGAACTTAAATGAATCTTCTATTTTTTAACTCTAGTGGACCCACCTGCTCCCTCGTGTGAGGAAGGACTCTACTTGCCAGAGTATTTGCCCCGACACCTTTAAACGGAGCTCGCCTCCATGCAGAGGTCAACAGAGAAGTGGAGATCAGAGTCAGAGCACGAGCGTCACACGCAACGTGAGTGAGAGCCAATGTGGCCGGTGTTGCCTTGAGGCGCGTGAGATAACATCAGCAAGAAAAGAGTCAATAAATCTCTGGTTTCTTTGTTTTGTTTTCACACAGAATACAGGATATCGTCATCAGCGGCCCACTGAACATCACCAAGCAAAGGAACACACATGGGGAGTTCGTCATCAGGTGGACGCCTATCCAAGATAACCTGGGGGATTTTTTCCCGATCTGCTTTGCTGTTGAAGCGGTGACCTGGTAAGCTTTGGGTTCCTTATAAGAGAATTTGTACGTGTCTGTGTGTGTGTGTGTGTGTGTGAAGCCATGATTTCACTTTGTAACACATTTTTTTGCAGGCGTGCTGGAACTGCTACCACACACCATCACAGTCACAATCACCACGCCGCCCCATCTCCACAGTGAGTGACAGTCTCTGTTTGGTGTTTTTCTCTTATTAAGCGACAAGATATTCAAAAATTAGGAGCCAAAACCACCAGTAATAATTTGAACATGACATATCAGCCTAACCGAAAGAGTAACAGGCATTAAACCAGCGTTCACCGATGCTCCTCAGGTCCGGCGTCTATCAGTCTGAGATGAGGTGTGTTCTGGTAGAAGTTCGGAGGGTGCAAGGTGAGTCTACTTTAATGTCAACATTTACTTGTTTAAGTACAGCTGTAATGGTGTGTATTTTCACCAAATATATCACACGCTAAATGCTCAGTTAAAGTGCCAAATATTGGCTGTATGGCTGGCGTACATTAGAGTTTAAAAAGCCGCGAGACATGCACTTCTATAAAGTGCTGTGATTGGTAAACCTTCCTACCAGACACAATTCAGAGCGTCATTGGATGCAAAAAATGATTGCTCTCCACAAAAATCTCTGTTGTCAGAGTCTACCCCCCTCGAGCTGTTCAAGTGGCGAGGGTGCATACCCCCCAGGTCACCGCCAGCACTCAGGGAAGCGTCGCGAACGGTTTCACTCTGGAGTGTGTCATGGCAGGCTGGTGATATCTCCCTCCCCCCACCCTCCGAATTAGAGATGGAGACAGGTCCGGCGCAAGTCAAGTTCAGTTCCCTAAAGCGGGGCAGGAGTCGGAAGAAAACCTCGTGCACTAGGCGTCCTCCGTCCCGTGCGGCACTGAGTGAATTGACAGGCCCAGGCGATGGCTCGGCTGAAAAAAGGCGGTGGCTTCGTTGAACAAACTGGAGGTGGAGCACACTGACAGAGCAGGATAAACAAGGCTTAGTTGACAAAAAGGGTTTTACGAACTAGGGTGCTCGAAGGGCCTCTAAGGTTGTGGAACCCTAGAGGGGTATGTGAAAAGGTGGGGGAACACATTAAGCTTGTTTCTGACCCGGAGTCGGGTAGAGAAAAGAGTGTTATGGCCCCCCAGTACGACTGAAACATCAAAATATATATCTATATATAATGGGCGTTGCCTTTGTGAGCAAGGTCGTTTCAGGGAGTGCGCTGAGTTCTCTTCCCGCCCCTACCACGTCGACATGGCAGCAGAGGGAAGAGTCACCCGGCTTAGTCAGGTGGGTCGCGAGTCGGTGTCGTCTGACGAGCGCGGTGGCTTTACCTGATTTGTACCCTGTGAGGGTCATCAGTACTCGAGTAGCGAGTATCTGGATCGAAGCGCTCTACGTCCTTCGTGAGGGACTCTATGTAATCGGTGCGCAGGCCCTGCGCTCGGAGAGGGCCTCTACCGTCTGATTCGCCATAATCATTAACGTCAAGGGGAGGGTGGCCTACCTCTCCCCGTGTGGTAAAAGGCGTTTGTTCTAGGTGTACGCTTGGCATAGGCGGAATGTCTCGTTCGCCTGTGGAAGTGGGTTCGGACCCACTGAGGTCACTCGGGACCTGGGAGTACTCCTCCCTTCTCCTGTGGTCAGAGAGGGAGAGTGTGAGGAGACCAGCAGCTGCATCTGGTGCACGGTCGTCTGGCTCCTGGGGAGCTTCTGCTCCTAACCTGTACGGTTCTTGGTTGCCCATTTTACTTCTCTGTAAATGGCAACAACAGTGGTTAGAATTCCCTAAGTTAGTGTCAAACTGTTAGTGTCTACGGTTCAGTGAAATGTCTAGTTCTGTGTTGAACTGATTTCTACTGTTAGGTGTTAATTGCTGTTAGTGTCTACGGTTCATGCAGGCGCACAGTGAAATGTGTAGTTCTATGACTTCCATTTCTACTGTTGCTGCTCTGAGGTATCACTACTGCTTTTGCAGCCAGAGGTGCGAAAATGCTAATGTGGTTTAGCACTTTGGGCCTGTGACAGCTGTGTGTAACTTCTGTGAGGGGATTTAAGAAAACAAGCACAGTATTGGTATTACAAAATAAACGATCAAATCTACTACACAGCTGGCTGTTAGTTTAAGAAATGAAACGAATAATTCAACCTGGAAAGGAAATTAAAATTCAATTAAAATTAAGATTAAAAATCAACAATTAAAATCAAAAATTAACTCACAATAAGAGAATATTTTGAATATCAAAACCTACCTATTTTGGGACATAAGTTTCAGGAATTTGGATCATTCAAAATAAGAAAAAAAAAACATTTTTCGAAAAAAATATTTTTTGGAAAATTAATTATTCAAAATGAATTATAGATTACTGTGCATATGTACTGTAATAACTGGAATAACGTAGCCTCACACGGGGCACCACTTTGTTGGGATCAATAGGGGGCGTGTTTGAGTTATCAGCTTTTAAGAAACTGAATTCTTGACATCAATAGAATTATTAATGTGAATAACAATTATTAATGATTATTAATAATAACGGGGCACCACCCTGCGGACAGGGACCGATAACCAAACGATAAAACTAAGTCTGTGAAGGATTGAGTCCGTACACGGGCTACTACATACACTTCACTAGCTTAGGCCCCCACCTCAGCGGAGCGAGCCGTCGTCGGTTGTTAGGAGTGCTGAGGAATGGTTGATGGAGATCTGGCCTAATGCGGTTTGGGGGAGGCTTAGCTGAGGATCCACTGCGGCTCCCGGGCCTTGCAGACCCCCGATCTCCATGGGATAGGAGCATGCTGACTATGGGGGGAGATAACTATTAACGAGAGGGAGGGAGGGTGGGGTGCAGCACACTCGACTGTGCCGAGGCTTAGAGTGGGTAGGTATTTATAGGAGTGGCCGGAAGTGGGCGAGTGGCTGAGGTGTGGTCCTGCTCCTGAAATTAAGCTAAGTTTTATCTCCAGTTATTACATACATATGCACAAGTAATCACAGACTACTGCTCCTTAAAGTATAACAGGGTTTATTACATCAGAATAATAAATGATCAGATCAATTACCATCACAATCAACAAACGCTATTATACAATTTTATGTACCTAATATCTAAACAAATTAATAAAATGGGTGAGGATGTCTGTATGCGAGTATGTGTGTGTGTGTGTGCGAGTATGTATGTGTGTGTGTGTGAGGGTCTCTGTGTGTGTGTGCAGGTTAAGTGAGAGAGGGAACAAGAGAGATCATGAATCAGAGTCTGTGTGTAGTGAGAATGAGGATCGCTGATCATATCTCCCACAAACTGCCGTTGTCGCGTCGCGAACTACCGTCAGCTGTGCACGATATGATCGCGATCCCACACTTCACTCACAGAGCTGATTTAATGAAGAGAGACATCCCACACGAAGTGAAATAAAATTAATGAAAGTAATCCCCAAATAAACAGATCTTCCTAACTGCTGTGGGATGAGCGTCTGTTTCTTATCACGTCTCTTAAGCAATAATAACAAAATACTACATCCACTAGCAGCGACTGATCTTAAGGCAGACAGTTACGACAGGAAATACACAATATATGGCGGGGCTCCGTGGTCCGCGATAATTGTGTAACAAGACAGTGATTGAACACAACAGGGTGCGGGAATAATAACAAATAAATGAATTAACCTGAATGAATTTAGGTTAATTTAAGCTAAGCTATGCTAAGCTATTGCTAAGCTATGCCCAAGATGCAATGACCCTTACTTGGTGAAGTTTCATTCGGTGGGGCTCGTTCCCGTGGTGGGGATCGATCAGTCCTCGAGTGTGGGCTCGGCAGCACGGCGTTTGAGCAAGCGCAGACTGAGTAGCTCGGAGCTTGGTCGCTCCCGGTCGCGTGACTCGCTCTGGAGTGGACGCAGACTGAGCTGACATCGGCGTGGCGTTTGAGCTGGCGCCGATGGGGTCGGACCTCTGTGGCGCGGCTCGCTTTGGAGCAAGCGCGGGTCCGATCTGTTCTCACTGCAGCGGGGACAGTGAAACGTCGGGTGAGACGGCGTGGGGTCCGAGTCTGTTTCCCGGAAATCATCAGTCAGGAGGGGATTCGACGTCTTCCTGCCGGAGGGTTGGATGAGGGTGCGCGGCCCTCGTGGGTGAACTTCGGCTGAGGTTGTTTCGTTCCTCCCGGAAATCGTGGGCCTTCGGTTGTCAGCGTGGCGCTGGGGGGGGGGGAGAAGGGCCCGGTGCCTCATCTGGTCCCAGGACGGAGTCCAGAGGGAAGAGAGCGTTTGGATGCTCCCTTGCTCGACGGAGGTCGAAGGGAAAAAGCGTTGAGGTGTGAGTTGCAGGCACTTTTGTTGAACAGTGGCTGAACCACAGGGGTCCTGGTGCTGTCTTGGCTCTCGGCCAATGAGGTTGCAGCGGTGCTCTCAGGTGATTTCAGGAACCCATAGTTTTGGGGGGGGGGGGGGGGGGAATTCACACCCTAATGTGAAATTCCTTCAGAGGAGGTTTGGTGCTCATCAAACCACAATCAGGATGAAACCTTTGCTTGAAAAAGGGAAGGCCTGATTGTCTTTGTTCCCAGCACATGTTGAAGCCATGCTCAGACACCAACAACAAACAAAAGCCATCTTTACATTCATTAAAACACATTAAAAGACATTAAAAGACATTAAAACACATTAAAACACATTGTGTGTATCATGGCCTTGGGTGCCTTTCCTCATAAAAAGTATTTTACATCCAATGTTGACCAGCACGCAGTCTTTGTTTGCTGGAACGTTGCTGAAGTTCTTGTTGGCATTACTGCCCCTGTAAATAAGTACACCATTGGTATATAATGTTTATTTTGTAACACTCTCTTCTTCTAGTTAATTCCCATGTGATCTGCACCGAGTCCACAATGAGAGCAGAGGTTGAGAAATCTTCATTCGCTGGACTCCATGAGGATCATTTGCGGCTCAACGACGGTGCCAACACCGCCTGCAGGCTGCGCTCCAACAGCACTTACGTCTTCGCCGACATCCCCCTCAGCGGTTGTGGCACTGAGATCGAGCTAACGCAGGCTTTTGTTACTGGCTGGGCTCTTCTCTCTCACTCCTTGGTGTTGCCTTTATCTAGCAGTATGAGGACTGAATCCATAACCTTTTTTTACTCTCTGCAGGAAGACGGGGATTACCTCAGGTTCAAGAATGAAATCACCACGTTTGACAATAGAGCCGACGTGATCACCAGGAAACACCTGCTGGAGGTGCAGTTCTACTGCCAGTACCCCAAACGGGGAAATGCGACACTGGCCTTCACAGCACACAGGCCCGTCGTCTCAGTGTGGGACAGGGGCTTCGGCAGGTTCACCTACCAGTTTGAGTTCTATCCTAACGACCAATACCAAGCCATGGTTGATCCAACTTCATACCCGGTGGTGTATGAAATAGGGAGCAGGGTCTACATGCAGATAGAGGCCACCTCCTCCGTCAACAACACCGTGCTGTTTGTGGAGTCCTGCAGAGCTTCACCATATGACAACCAGAACTCCCAGCGGACCTACTCCATCATTGAGAATGGGTAGGCACGGACACACCCCCGAGTGGCAATAGAGGGCATAACTAAGTATTTGTAAAAATGTGTTCTTTGATTGTTGCTTTAGTGGCTCTTCTGTGTAATGTCACCATGTCAGGATGTAGAAGTCAATGCTTCAATTACTTCATCTTTTGTATAACCTATAGTACTTTTCTTATTGTGTAAATACCAATAGAACAATACCTCTGCCCCTATAACAGCATCCACTGTAAGGCATAGAGTAACAAAGGCTACATGTCTCGTCTTTTTGTTTTGTTTTGCTCTGACTAGGTGTAATGTGGACCCGACCGTTCAGATCCATTCCCCCTCCCACCCGAGACAATTCAGGTTCAGCATGAAGGCCTTCAAGTTCATCGGCATGTTTGATCAGGTAAAGAACGGAGCAGAGGACTGTTGATGTCTCTGGGAAATCTCTAAATGCTCCAACGAACAGGTCCAGTTCATGATGTCCTTTCATTTATCTGACTAGTTGTACTAAGTGGTAATCAATGCACACTTGGTGGACAGGTGGACTCATGTGAACTTTATTAGAGGCACAATGATCCCGTCATGGATCTTCATCGGGTGTAACACACAATGTGAAGCAACACATTTGTATACTGAAGCCACAGGGCGTAACAACCAATCAAAAAGGGGAAGCAGATCTCTGAAAACACCCGAGACACTTATCACATCAATAATTGATTGAAAAAAAAACATACTTATGCGTAATAATGTCAGAATTTGTATAATACTAAATAAAATAGACTCATTTTCAATGAAACATGAGTTGAGCAATTCAAGAAAAGCAATTTCTCAACAAAAACACGTAATCTTTTCCATGTTTTGTCAAACTCAATCTATATTTCCCATCTCACCTTTTATAGAACAACATTGTATTTCCTTTTTTGTTTCCAATGGTCTTATTTGGTTGTTACAAGCTGTGGCTTCACATTGTGAATCTGATGTCTAAAGATCTTGACAGAAAAACTGCATTTCTAATAAACTCAGCGCTGACGACGTTTGAAGAAATAAACTCGCATCACTTGACACGGATGGACTTGAGGACGAGGTGGAACGTCACTGACTGTCGTGGAGATGCATAGTGGAGCGGAGGTTTTAACTGGATCTGAGCACAGCTCTGCTGTCGGTCCATCTGCTGGTGTGATGACAGCGTGTTGTGTTTCATTCAGGTGTACATCAGCTGCACAGTCCTGATGTGTGCAGCAGGGGAACCCAACACCAGGTCCTCTCAGGGATGCATCAGCTCCACAACGCCAGCCACTTGGCCTCATAACCACCCACCACCGCAGAAAGAGAGAGGTTGCCGTGGAGAGTGCGAGGCACTTCGTTTCCCAGGGTCCCCTGCGCTTAAAGAGATCAGCAGAGAGCAACGAAAGCTCAGGTATGAAAACAGAGAAAGGTTATTTGTTACCAGCATACTTCACTTGTTTGAGCCCTACTTTGGACCAGATCAAGTTAAAACATTGTGCTTCTTGTTTCTCCAGCGCTTCACCTGAATCTGAACCTGGTGTTCATCGCTGGATGTCTTCTCGCAGCTGTTGGCATGATCAGTGCCGTGGTCCTGTACAAGGCCAGGGTGTCAAAGGTCAAATACCAACCTTTGTCCACAGAGGAAAGTTAAGACAGCATGCAGAATACCAGTTCTGAATTAACTACATTGAACTACGTAAAACCTTTGATTCGTTTTGCTGTCAGATATTGAGTGCTCGTGTATCTTTTGTGCCCATTTAAATGAATGAGCTTTATATTAAATCCTTTATGTCTACAGCTTTAGAAGTGGAAATACTTCAGCGAGGAAACATCTGTGCCCGTGCAAACAGGAAACCAGAAAGTTTCAGTTCAGTAATCCAATCATGTAGCTTTACAAATGCTTCTATTACGTATTATGTCATATTATGTGACATGATTTAATTAGTATATGCCGCCCTACCCAATCATAATCATTGTTATGTCAAATGTCATCATCACATGTCAAAAGCCCTTTAGGGCTGGACCTTGAACAATGAAACAATTCGTTGATCAATAAAAACATATATTCTCATGCATATGTTTTTGCTTTTGTCCACTTTAATTCATTTTTCTCTCTTACATACAAACACACTTCTCCTATTTCTTACTACAGAAATCTATCAAATGTGGTACATTAACTCTCAAATAAAGTTGGAATATGTCACAGTATGTCAAAGTATGTCAAAAAGAAACACCAAAAAGGTATAGTATAATATTTTAAAATAAGTCATAGTATAGTATGGCAAATGAAAAATGGCATAGTGAAGTATGTGGAATATGGTTAATAAGTGCCAAACCAGACCATATCCTATTATTTCGTGACTTTATAAGAAGCTCACTTATAAGAAGCTAATGAGGCAATTGAATTCAAAATATATTGCATGCTTTCAATATTCAACAATGATAAACACAGCTGGTAATGAGGGGAAAAAAATACTCAGCTGGTCTTTGCACTAATAAATTATCTTTCATTTTATTTCATTTCCATTTATCTTGTCAGTTAAGTAATAATTGTAATCCAATTAAGCTTGTATGAAAGTGTGTTTCGAGGAAACACTACATGACTTATTTCTGTTCACTTATGTATGTCTACCAACTTGGCATGTTGCAGTGTAATATGGTGCAGAATTATTCCAGTAATCACAATGCTATAATTAAATTGGTTACAGACCAAATGATGGTGTAGCGTGAACAGTTCCTGTCCCGGGGAAAGCAGGGAAGGCTTGCGCACCTAACACGGCGGTAACTCCGTCGGCTGTCCCGCCTGTGAGGATTAGGTTCCTCTTGGAGGTGTCGGAACAATACCTTCGACCTTTTATCCTACCCAATAGCTGAGTCGTTAGCATTTGGGAATTATTGTCTTTCTGAAAGTCTTGACCGGCTAAGCCCTAGGCGCTCTCAGTAGGATGTAACCCTAACACCCAGTATGATGTACATCATCTGTACTTTACTATTGCCTATTGAGAACATCTCACCATTTATGACTAACACTGCCAAGTCTTCACCCAGGGAACTTGCCTTCAGCTCCTCTGGTAGATTCTGTCGTCACATCTGGATCACACGGTTAACGGACAGGGGAAGAGGGTTAAACTGTTCTAAAGAACCAGAGTACTTGGTTTGGTTTCAGCCACTTACAAATGGTAAAGCTGTGGTTTTTATTAAAGTTTTCTTTTTTTCATGCTGTCTTCTGATAGCAGAAGGGTCTTCTAGTCCACCTCTGAGTGGATAAGACACCGAAGGGTCTTCTATAGAAGTCTCTCCCGATGTCTAGTACTGCAGAATCGCCTTTTTTTTCTTTGTTAAATAAGTATGATCCAGTCTCTACCCTGGAAAATCCCACTCTTTCCTGGGAATCTCTCTTTTTTTCTCCTACCTTCTCCCGTCTCTCTCAGCTCTGCTGGCTGTTTTTATGCCCATCTAAAGCTGGTACCTCCTTCAGGTTCATGAGTCACTCACACATGAGTCCTCCTGCTTTTTGGTCTACAGCAGAATGTAACTGGTTGTAACTGCTTTGATCCTGTTCAGAAGAGGAAGGATTATATAAGTTTTGAGTGACTATTTTATGAGGCATCTATGCAGTTTATATGGTTATCACGTCTATCATAAAATAAAATGTTTTTTTTTTGTTTAATCATTTCTATCATGAATTAAAACTGTTTATATGTTTAATGGTTATACTTTGAAATCAAAAAGGTTACAGGTTATAATAGTTGTACTTTTAAGCTTTCATACTTTTCTATCTCTTAACAATGGTTAACTAGCTTAACGCTAGATCCTAAAAAGCTTCTCGCAAATACTGTCGCATAACTTCTACAGACACTCACACAACTCCCAGAAATCTTCTTGCTGCATCTATATTTATGTAGATCTTCTCAGACAACATTCAGACGAATCAGACTGGGCATGTGCGCATATAGTGCTGATCTCAGAGGCAATGCATAATGGAATAAAATGACTTCACCCCATTCTAGCGTCATGTAGATCTGTGCTGTTTGGGCAAGGCAAGGCAAGGCAAGGCAAGGCAAGTTTATTTGTATAGCACATTTCAACAAGGTAATTCAAAGTGCTTCACATAAAACCATTAAAAGCATCAAAACATAAGACAAAAGAAAAGGAGATTTAAAAACAATTAAGAACATTCATTCATAAAACCATTAAAAATCGATGTCTCCCAGAGATCATCTACGCTGCACTCAAACCTCTACACTGCCAATTCTGTCAACCCACACACAAACCACCTATGGATCTTTGTTTTCTAGTGTGTGCCTGGCACGAGCTTGGTCCCGAAGGAAATACCGTTATAATTGTGCAGTCTCCACTTGTACTCCTTTCACATCAGCGTACTTCAACAATTCCTATATACTTGATCCAAACATAAGACAAAAGAAAAGGAGATTTAAAAACAATTAAGAACATTCATTAAAACATTAAAAAACAGTGTAAGAAATAAAATGCAGCAGTAAAATGCAGAAATGCAGGAAATTGATTAATATATTAATTGAATGTGGTTCAATTAAAGGCAGCAGCAAACAGAAAAGTCTTCAATCTTGATTTAAATGAACTGAGGGTCTCAGCAGACCTGCAGCTTTCTGGGACTTTGTTCCAGATATGTGGAGCAGAAAAACTAAACGCTGCTTCTCCATGTTTAGTTCTGACTCTGGGAACAGAAAGTAGGCCGGTCCCAGACGACCTGAGGGGTCGGGATGGTTCATAAGGTAGCAGCAGATCAGAGATGTATTTTGGCCCTAAACCATTCAGTGCTTTGTAAACCAACAGCAGGATTTTAAAGTCAATTCTTTGTTGGACAGGAAGCCAGTGCAAAGACATTAGAACTGGGGTGATGTGATCCACCCTCCTGGTCTTAGTGAGGACTCGGGCTGCAGCGTTCTGAATCAGCTGCAGCTTTCTGACGGACTTTTTACAGAGACCTGTAAACACACCGTTACAGTAGTCCAGTCTGCTGAAGATAAATGCGTGGACAAGTTTTTCCAAATCCTCTTGAGACATAAATCCTCTAATCCTTGATATATTCTTCAGGTGATAGTAGGCTGATTTTGTAATTGTCTTGATATGGCTGTTCAGGTTGAGGTCTGAATCCATAACTACACCTAGATTTCTGGCTTGGTTTGTGGGTTTTAACATCAGTGATTGAAGCTGAGCGGTGATTTTCAATTGTTCGTCCTTGGTACCAAAAACAATTACTTCTGTTTTATCTTTGTTTAATTGAAGAAAATTCTGGCACATCCAGTTGTTGATTTGTTCAATGCAGTTACCCAGCCCTTGTATGGGATTATAGTCCCCTGGTGACATAGTTATGTAGATTTGTGTGTTGTCTGCATAATTATGATAACACACTTTGTTGTTTTCCATAATCTGAGCTAGTGGAAGCATGTAGATGTTGAACAGAAGAGGCCCCAGTATTGAACCTTGGGGAACACCACATGTCATTTTAGTCAGCTCTGATGTGTAATCAGCTACAGACACAAAGTATTCTCGGTCCTTCAAGTAGGATTCAAACCAGTTAAGTGCTGTGCCAGAGAGTCCCACCCAGATTTTTAGTCTTTCTAGGAGTATGGCATGGTCGACCGTGTCGAATGCAGCACTGAGATCCAGTAACACTAAGACTGAACTTCTGCCATTGTCTATGTTTAAGTGGATGTCGTTGAAAACCTTAACAAGAGCAGTTTCAGTGCTGTGGTGCTGTCGAAAGCCTGACTGGAAAACATCAAAGCAGTTATTTACGGCCAAGAAGTTGGTCAGCTGTTGGAAAACCGCTTTTTCAATTATTTTACTTAAAAATGGGAGGTTTGATATTGGCCTATAATTTTTCATTGTTGCGGAGTCTAAACTAGCCTTCTTTAGGAGTGGTTTAATAACTGCAGGTTTTAGGGCTTGTGGGAAGACACCTGAGAGAAGGGATGTGTTTACAATTTGTAAAAGATCAGTGGTCATGCAGTTTGAAATATCTTTGAAGAAGTGTGTTGGTAGAATATCCAAGCAGCAGGAGGATGACTTCAGATGTTGTATAATGTCTTCTAGGCTTCTACGGTCGATTGAATGAAATTGTGTCATGATATTTGAATGGATGTTATTCAGAGATCGGGACAACACATATCCTGTGGTTGGTGTGGAGGCACTGACTGCTTGTCTAATTTTCTGAATTTTGTCAGTAAAAAAGGAGGCAAATTGATTGCATGCCCAAGTGGATTGGAGCTCAGCAGCTACCGACACTGGAGGGTTTGTTAGCCTGTCGACGGTAGCAAATAAGGCGCGTGTATTGTTCTTGTTTTTGGTTATGATGTCAGAGAAGAATGACTGCCTTGCATTTCTAAGTTCCAAATTATAATTGCGAAGTCTCTCTTTATAGATGTCACAGTGGGTACAGTTGGGCACAATTCACTTCTTTTTTTGGTTTATCTTTTTGCAGAGTGGTATCCAAGAATAGCAATGTTTTTTTTTTCCTAAATCTTTCATCCTTCAATGTTTTTTGTTTAATGATCATCACATCTTTACTGCCAGCATGGCCTGTTAGTTGTATGTGTGAAGGAAGCATTGTTTTTTCTGTCTAACAAACCCAACTTAATGCTAATTATGTAATGAAATACTTAGTATTATTCCTGAAGTGTTTACAATCCATCTTATGTGTTCATCTTCTTACCTCCCTGACTGTTGATGCTTTCTCAGAGCTGTTGGATATGTGGCAATGCTTTGATCTGTTTATGGACTGATTTAAAATCCTGTGTTCTACAAAGTAATCCTCATGACTCGGTGTAGCTGCTTGTTGACAGATGCAAAGCTGTTTTAAGCCACTATACATGTTATATTCACTATTTAAGAAGCTTCACATGAACTCAACATGACTGAAGTTGAACCAAACAAAATCTCACAATACAAAAGTGTCACTTTAGATGACTCGAGTGTTTTATTGAATGCAACACCAAACCAGTGAAGTTGAGAAATGAGTCAGAGCAGTTCACACAATCCTGCAGAAGAATGACCAGGAAACATCTGTAAATAAAGAAACGTCCTCATTAATTATCTCAGTGTTTACACCATAACACACATATATATATATATATATATATATATATATATATATATATATTTATTTCACTAATGGACGGAGGTGGTACGTCGCGGCCTCCCGAGAAAACCAACTGGGGAGTTTCCGTTAACCACCTCCAACCATTTTGCAGTCCTGACGGAGAATACTCCCTCCCGGGCTTCCTCTACCCTTCACCCCTACTCGTTGACGCAGACGGAGGTAACGTTAACTCAACGGTTAGATGCAAGGCTTAGCGAGATAGAAGTACGGCTCCGCACCATGGAAGCTAAGACGCTGGTGACTGCGGGCGTAGCCGATGCGGCCCAAACAGACGTGGCTACCGCTAGCTGTCTCCCTGCAGCCCCCGAGCAGCCGGGGTCCGGGTGACTGCTCCCGGGAGGCTTAAACCTGGGGCGGAGCGCTCGACTCGCCAGCAGCCACCTCGCGGTACAAACGGGTCTTTCCGCACCCAGCAGAGTTCTGGTCATAGGTAGCTCTATTCTGAGAAACGTGAAACTAGCTAAACCAGAGGCTACAGTGACATGTATACCCGGGGCCAGAGCAGGCGACATTGAGTCCTATCTGAAAGTACTGGCTAAAGATAACCGTAAATACAGTAAGATTGTTATTCACGTCGGCGGGAATGACAGCCGTTTACGGCTCTCTGAGATCACTAAAGTAAATGTGGAATCTGTGTGTACATACGCAAAAGCCATGTCGGACTCCGTAGTTTTCTCTGGTCCCCTCCCGAATCTGACCAATGATGAAATGTTTAGCCGCATGTCATCGTTTCACCGCTGGCTGTCTTGGTGGTGCCCAGCAAACAATGTGGGCTTCGTAGACAACTGGGACACTTTCTGGGGGAAACCTGGTTTGCTTAGGAGGGACGGCATTCATCCTACTTTGGATGGAGCAGATCTCATCTCTGCAAACCTGACCCAGTTTCTGTATGGACCTGATCCATGACAACCCAGAGATCAGACCAGGAAGCAGAGTTGCAGTCTTACACACTCCTCTGAGCTTCCATTAGAGCAGTTACTCACGCAAAACCACATGGAGACTGTGTCTGCCCCACGGCCACTTCAATTAATGAAATCAAAAATAAACGATCGAGGAGTTAAACAAAATAACTTAATCCAAGTTAAAACTACCGCAACAGTACAACAAAATAGGATAATCAAATGTGGACTCTTAAATATCAGATCTTTGTCATCTAAAGCTGTACTAGGAAATGAGCTGATATCAGATAATCATATTGATTTATTTTGTCTTACTGAAACCTGGCTGAGTAATGAAGAATATGTCAGCCTAAATGAATCAACTCCTCCAAGTCATATCAATACTCACATTCCTCGAGGCGCCGGCCGAGGAGGTGGAGTAGCAGCCATCTTTGACTCTAGCCTATTATTAAACCCTAAACCTAAACTAGACTATAACTCATTTGAAAGCTTGGTTCTTAGTCTTTCACACCCAAGCTGGAAAACAATACAGCTAGTTATATTTGTTATAGTGTACCGGGCCCCAGGTCCGTATTCTGAATTTTTATCTGAATTTTTTCAGTTTTTATCAAGTCTAGTCCTTAAAACAGATAAAGTAATTATTGTAGGTGACTTCAACATTCATGTGGATGTCGAGAGCAATAGCCTCAGTACTGCATTTATCTCATTACTAGATTTGATTGGTTTCTGTCAGAATGTACAGAAACCCACTCACTGTTTTAACCACACTCGACCTGGTTCTGACTTATGGCATTAACCTAGAAGATTTAATAGTCTATCCACAGAACCCTCTTCTATCGGACCATTATCTAGTAACCTTTGAATTCCTACTAACGGAGTGTACACCGTTAAGCAAGAGTTACTACACTAGATGTCTATCTGATGGTGCCGTAGCTCAATTTAAAGAAGCAATTCCGTCTGTATTTAACTCAATACCATGCTTCAATATAACAGAGGACTCCTGTGCTAACTTTAGTCCTACTCAGATTGATCATCTTGTCGACAGTGCTACAAGCTCACTGAGAAGGACACTAGACTCTATTGCTCCTTTAAAAAAGAAGTTGGTAAAACAAAAGGAGGTTCGCTCCATGGTATAACCCTGAAACCCGCAAATTAAAGCAAACATCGCGAAAACTTGAAAGAACATGGCGTTCCACTAACTTGGAAGAATCTAGGTTACTCTGGCGAGACAGTCTTAAAACATATAAGAAGGCCCTCCGTAATGCCAGAGCAGCTTATTACTCATCGTTAATAGAGAAAAATAAGAACAACCCCAGGTTCCTCTTCAGCACTGTAGCCAGGCTGACAGAGAGTCACAGCTCTGTTGTGCCGAGTATCCCTATAGACCTCAGTAGCAATGACTTCATGAACTTCTTTAATTATGAGATTATAATTATTAGAGAGAACATTAATAATCTCCTGCCCTCGACCGATCTTTCCACAAATGGAGTGACCCTGGAAACAGCTGTGAACCCTGATGTATGTTTGGATGGCTTTGCTCCCATCGACCTTGACAAACTGACTTCAACAATTGTTACGTCTAAACCTTCCACCTGTCTCTTAGACCCTATACCGACTAGGCTGCTTGAAGAAGTGCTACCATTAATTAGCACAACTTTAGTAGATATGATTAACCTGTCTTTACTAACGGGTTATGTACCACAGTCCTTCAAAGTAGCTGTGATTAAACATCTTCTTAAGAAGCCCACTCTCGATCCAGAGGTGTTGGCCAAATATAGACCGATCTCTAACCTTCCCTTCCTCTCTAAGATCCTTGAGAAAGCAGTTGCAAATCAGTTGTGTGACTTTTTGTGTAACAATAGTTTGAGGATTTTCAGTCAGGATTTAGAAAGCATCATAGCACAGAAACAGCTCTGGTAAAAATAACTAATGACCTTTTAATCGCATCAGACAAAGGACTAGTCTCTGTTCTTGTCCTGTCAGACCTTAGTGCTGCGTTTGACACTATAGACCACTACATCCTGTTGCAGAGACTGGAACATTATATTGGCATCAAAGGAACTGCACTGAACTGGTTTGGATCCTATTTATCGGATCGATCTCAGTTTGTTTATGTAAACGATGAAGCCTCGATGAAGACCAACGTCAGTTATGGAGTTCCACAAGGTTCTGTGCTTGGACCAATCTTGTTCACCTTATATATGCTTCCTTTAGGCAATATTATCAGAAAACACTCTATAAACTTTCATTGTTATGCAGATGATACTCAATTATATATATCGATCAAACCAGATGAAACCAACCAGCTAGCTAAACTGCAAGCGTGTCTTAAGGACATAAAAACCTGGATGACCTGCAACTTCCTGATGTTAAACTCAGACAAAACTGAAGTTATTCTACTTGGCCCAGAACACCGCCGAAATCAGTTATCTAATGATATAGTTTCTCTAGATGGAATTGCGCTGGCATCCAGCAGCACCGTCAGGAATCTTGGAGTCACCTATGATCAGGATTTGTCTTTCAACTCTCAGATAAAACTTATTTCTAGGACTGCTTTTTTTCACCTACGTAATATTTCAAAAATCAGGCACATCCTGTCTCAAAGCGATGCAGAGAAATTAGTTCATGCATTTGTTACCTCTAGACTAAATTACTGCAATTCCTTATTTTCAGGCTGCTCTAATAAGTCTCTTAAATCTCTCCAGTTGATCCAGAATGCTGCAGCTCGTGTACTAACAAGAACTAAGAGGAGAGATCATATTACTCCTGTATTAGCTTCTCTGCACTGGCTCCCTGTAAAATCTAGAATAGAATTTAAAATCCTTTTACTTACCTACAAAGCCCGAATTGGTCAGGCTCCATCATATCTTAAAGAGCTTATAGTACCATACTGCCCTACTAGAGAGCTGCGCTCCATTAATTCAGGGTTACTTGTGGTTCCTAGAGTCTTAAGAAGTAAGATGGGAGCCAGAGCCTTCAGTTATCAAGCACCTCTTTTGTGGAACCAGCTTCCTGTTTCAGTCCGGGGGGCAGACACACTCGCCACATTTAAGACTAGGCTTAAGACCTTCCTCTTTGATAGTGCTTATAGTTAGGGCTGGCTCTGGCTTGCCTTGGACTGGCCCTTAGACGAACTGGTATAGGCAAAAACTACAGGGGGACTTCCTTAGGATACACTGAGCACCTCTCTCCTCTTCTTCACTTCTGTCTGTAAGCATTGATGTCCCATTAATGCTCATTACTAACTTTACTTCTTCTCCGGAGTATTTGTGCTTTCTCGCCCCACAGGTTCCCATGACCGCAGTTTTATCTGGACACTGGTTCTTCAACCAGCCATGGCCCTACTGACACCTACTACGATCTTCATTATGAACATTATTAATCCTATTACCGATACCATTAATGCACAGTACTGATTTTGTCTCTTCACCTGAGTCCTGCTTTCTCTCCTCATAGGTTTCCTTGGAGCATGGTTTCATCTGGACCCTGGTCCTTCCTCCTACCATGGCCCTGCTGATTCCAACTGCTAATATCACTTTTATTATTACTCACATTACTATTTCATATCAGCGATACTGTTAATGCACATTATTGACCTGCTTCTTCACCAGAGTCTCTGTGCTTTCTCGCCTCACAGGTTCCTGTGTATCCGGGTGATGCCTGGACCAGGTCTTGCCTCCTGCCGTGGTTCTGTCATACATTGAATGTGCTGTAATTACATTGAATGTGTTGTAATTCACTATCCTGTTCTACACATGACATCATTGCACTTCTGTCCATCCTGGGAGAGGGATCCCTCTATTGCTCTCCCACAGGTTTCTTCCTCTTTCCTCCCCGTTAAAGGGTTTTTTTGGGGTGTTTTTCCTGTTCCGAAGTGAGGGTTCCGGGACAAGAGGATGTCAAATGTGTACATATTGTAAAGCCCTCTGAGGCAAATTTGTAATTTTGGGCTGTACAAAAATAAATTTAATTTAATTGAATTGAACTAACAAGGACCATGGCAATAACAGTGAGTTTCGAGAGGTTTATTGCATCGTGGAATGATTGTTAGATTCAAGAAGCGGACGGGGTCGAGGGATGAATAGATATAGGGTAGGGGTAGAGGGATGAAGGGATGTGGGGTAGGGATGAAGGGATGTGGGGTAGGGGTCGAGGGATGAACAGATATAGGGTAGGGGTAGAGGGATGAAGGGATGTGGGGTAGAGGGATGGTGGGGTAGGGGTAGAGGGATGAAGAGATGTAAGCAAGAAGAAACGAGGAGGGTTTGTAGAAAGGAGGTTAGGCGATCGATGGGGGACCATTAATGTCCGGCGGCTGGCAGGAACGGAGACTGTAGGGTGGGGGCCGTCTCTTCGGAAGCTCCGGCGGTGCAAAGTTCCCTGTTGTTCCTGTAATCCAGACAGACAGAGAGAAATGGGGTTGGGGGAGGGATGTGAAGACAGAGTCGAAGAGGAAGTGAAGGAGTTTTTGTGCTTAAATACTCTGTGCAGAGGAAATGAGCAGTGTTCTGGGCGTGGCCCTGTTCTTGAACTAAGTTTATAAAACTACATATAAGTAGATATGCTCATGCTCATCTTTTAGTACAGCCTGAAAGGTAGCGGCTCAGGAGATGGAGTGAGAGAGAGGAAAATAAAAACGGTAAGACAAACTAGAAAAAGCATTTCCTGCTGAAAATGCGTTGGAATGCTGAAAACTGAAATGAATCGCAAAAACATTGCTGAAAATAGATATCCAATTCAAAAACAAATTGCAAAAAGCTTAATAATTCAAAAAGTTTAAAGATTACAAATATGAAAAGTCATATCACACAGTGGACAGCTTTGTGTGAAACCGATCAGTGAACTACATCTCTGGTCTAGCATCATGCACGTCAGCTGCATAGCCGTTACCTTGGCTTGCTAGCTAGCTCGCTAGGTAACTTAGCTATATCCATCCACACATGTACCTTATCATACATGTTGTAGTGTCACGGGTTCTCCCTCTCTCCTACTCCGTGCCCGACTCCTCTGCCGTGGTGCTCTCCCCTTTATTCAGTTTCCCAGCCCTGCCTCAATTAGGGGCCTTAAGCACCTGCAGCTGGGTGCATGATGAGGCAGTCTGGGAGCTGTAGTCTCTAGCCCGGCGGCCATTTTGGGTTGTGGGCACTGATCCTGGGTGAGGATGTAGCACCCCTCCACAACCTGTCCCCTTGTGATGCCACAATGTGTTTTATTCTGCTACTGTTATCAGCCGGGAAGTAGAGAACAGGCAAGGCCTGTTGTCCATGCAAGTACAGTCTTTTTTAAGTATTAGACTTCAACAGTTTGACAACAAAATGTTCCTTTCTTGACTTACAAATTAATATTTTAAATTGACAAACATATGTGTAATTTATTCAGAAAATTCCGTAATCACGGACGCTGACAACGCATGTAATACATGACTTCATTCTTCACTCGTCTTTTTAATTCTTCACAGTTCATTTAGTTTTTTCGCCCTCTGGCGTTTCTGAGAATAATGCAGCGCACAGCACATGGAGTATAATTGGCTCCGTTCATGCTACGAGCTCGTGCTACAACGCGAAGTGAGACTATGAACATAGTTTATAGTCCCGTAGTAAACCGGAAGGAGCCGTATGACGAACGTTAGCAGCTATGCTAACGTTAGCACTTCGCTAGTATTAGTAAGTTAACAATACAGTTTTTCTTTGGTTCACCGGGAAAATGTTGACTCTTCTTGCTTAATTTGAACCCTGTTTGAGTTAGAAACCACTTGTAATGCCATTGTAAAATGCGGAAGCTTCATTTTTAAAGTTGAGTATAGAAACACACTGTGCTACTTACCGGTCAATGACTCAGAGAACAATGTGGGAGGTCTGGTTTCTTCCATAGTGAAGTTAAGATGAGGCGTTTAAGGGTACCCGGAAATTCACGCACTCTAAGCTGCGCAATACACACCCATTATAAAGTCAGAAAAGGGCTGAAAATCATAAAAGTTAAATTGCTGCAGTTCAAAAAGTTTAAAAGATATCAAAAAGCTGAATCATGTGGCAATAGTTAAGGGTTTTCTCAACATTTGAAAGTTGAAATAGTGTCTGTAGCTGAAAGTATGAGGAAGTTGAAGGATTTGAAAGTTGAAGATGTTTAAGAGGATTTGAAAATATTCTCCATAGAGATCCCATTGAAAATAAAAAGCTTAATAATTCAAAAAGTTTAAAGGTTAGAAATATGAAAAGTCATCGCACCCCTCTGGTGAAAGAGCTGAACATTTTGATAGTTGAATGGTTTCTGTAGCTTAAAAAAAATGGAGAAGAAGAGGTGGGACGGAAGAAATAGAAGAAGTTGAACTAGAAAATGCATTTCCTGCTGAAAATGCATTGGAATGCTGAAAGCTGAAATGAATTGTGAAAAAATTGCTGAAAATTAAGAAATGGGAGACCATCTGTCTGAAAAATGTTGAAGCCCGAAAGCATTTAAACTGCACTGCTGAAAAACCTTCTAGTTGAAATGTCTAACTATGGTGTCTAGTAACTATAGTTATAGCTGAAAGTATGAGGAAGAAGGCTTTGAAAGTTGAAGTATAACAGGATTTGAAGATTTTCTCCATAGAGATCCCATTCAAAAGAAAATTGCAAAAAGCTTAATTCAAAAAGTTTAAAGATTACAAATATGAAAAGTCAAAGCACCCCTCTCCTGAAAGAGCTGAACATTTTGATATTTGAACAATTTCTGTAGCTTAAACAAATTTCAGAAGTAGTGATATTTGTAGTAATAGTAGTAGAAGTTGTAGTTGAAGTAGAAGTATTATTAGTAGTAGAAGTATTAGTAGCATTAGAATAAGTAGTAGTAGTAGCAGTAGTGATATTTGTAATAGTAGTAGTAGAAGTCGTAGTTGTAGTAGAAGTATCATTAGTAGTAGAAGTATTAGTATTTAGAAGAAGTATTTGTATTCAGAAGAAGTAGTAGCCTAGTATCAGTAGTAGTAGTAATAGCTGTAGTAGTGGTCGTAGTATTTAATATAACAGTAGTAGTAGTAGTAGTAGTAGTAAAAGTAATGGCAGTATTTGAAGTAGCAGTAGTAGTAGTACTAGTAGCAGTCGTACTAATAGCGGTAGTAGTATTAGTACTGGTAGTAGCATGAATAGCAGTAGTAGCAGTTGTAGTATAAGTAATAGTGGTAGTAATAGCAGTAGTGGTAGTAATAATATTGATGGTAGCAGTAATAGCACTAGTAATAGCAACAGCAAAAGTTGTAGTAGAAGTAGTAGCAGCAGTAATACTAGAAATATTAGCAGCAGTAGTAGTTGTCGCAGAATTAGTAAGAGCATTCATTTTTTCAACAAAAAGCCTAATTTTGAGTTTAATGTTTAAATACAGTTAATCCATGAGGCTTTTATTTTGAAAGGGTGGGGCAGAGGAGACATAATCATAATGTTTGACACACAAACGGAGGTTATTAAATGACAGGCTTCATCACAAGCAGTTCAGTTAGAATTCACTCTCTGGGGCTTTTATTTTGAAATGGGGTGTGGGGTGTGGGGGAGAAGGGGAGAGGAGACAGAATCATAATGTTAGATAAACACAAACCGGTTATTAAATGACAGGCTCATCACAAGCATTTCAGTTAGGATTCATTCTGTGGGGCTTTTATTTTAAAATGGCGTGTGTGTGTATGTGGGGGGGGGGGGGGGTGGAGGAGGGGGGAAAGACCTCTAAAGAGTCCTACGACCTGAATGACTGTATGAGAGACACACACAGAGAGAGAGAGGGGGAGGAGTGTATGTGCGCGTGTGTCTGTGAGTCTGTGTGTTTATCAACATCACTAATTGGCTCAATCGTGAAAATTGTGTCTGTAGTGTAAAAAAATGTGGCTTAACTGGCGATCTAGAAATGGGGTACCGTGTTCTGTGGAAGATGTTTTTGAAGCAAAATTTAACATTGGTCTCTATGGAGCAGAAAGTTGGTTATCCTCTCAATTAACGGCTTTGGTGTCAAATGTGGAAATCTGTGGGATTCTACAGTAATTTTTCTACGACAAGGACAATATTAGCTACTTTTACATCCAGAAATTATGCATGAAGAGTGAAGATTGTGGACACAGTGGCAAAACACAAATGTTTTTTTCACAAGAATCTCAAGCTGCTCTTCACTCTAGCGGTGACATCACGCACTCTAAGCTGTGCAATACACACCCATTATAAAGTCAGAAAAGGGCTGAAAAATCATAAAAGTAAAATTGCTGCAGTTCAAAAAGTTTAAAAGATATTAAAAAGCTGAATTATGCGGCAATAGATCAGGGTTTTCTCAGCATTTGAAAGTTGAAATGGTGTCTTCAGCTGAAAGTATGAGGACGTTGAAGGATTTGAAAGTTGAAGAAGTTTAAGAGGATTTGAAAATCTTCTCCATAGAAACCCATTCAAAAAAAGGTTGCTAAAAGCTTAATAATTCAAAAAGTTTAAAGATTAGAAATATGAAGAGATATAGCAGAGATGAGCTGAAGGAGCTGAACATTTTGATAGTTGAACGGTTTCTGTAGCTTAAAAAATGAAGAAGAGTTTCAAAAAAGGGGGGGGACGGAAGAAATAGTGGAATAAAGAAACAGGAGGATAACAATTGTTGGAATGCTTAACAGCATTCCAACAATAAAGATTCGAAGAACAATAGTTGAACAACAATGCTTAACAGCATTCCAACAATAAAGATTCGAAGAACAATAGTTGAACAACAATGCTTAACAGCATTCCAACAATAATATTGTATTCATTGAATCAAAGATACTAAATGATTCATATAGTAAGTAAGACGGACAAATAATTTTTGAATGACCAAATAAGAAATTAATTATGAACAAATAGACAAGTAGCATACACTTTATAGGTATGTTACATAATATTACTTTGTTTATATATTGTAGACTATTCTAGGTCACTTTCTCAACAAATCAGAAGCTCCTACCTACTTTTTCCGGCCAAAGGGAACACAAACATGGTTAGTAACAGAAATGATCTTTGAATTAAGAATTTAATATATTTTAAATGTTACTATACCTTTTTGGGCAATATTATTCAGGCAATTTAAACCCGCAGACTTTAACCAAACTGTCTTTGGGGAGTTTCCCTGGTCCCGTTTTCATGAGGTTTGCTGGATGTTGGATGTTCTGTATTTAGGTGTCCAGCGCAGTGCCAGTCAATTTTCAAGCGAAGGTGGTAAGTTCCTCTTCTGACATCAGCTTTCAGTGATATCTTCAGTGTTGATTACAGACACTGAGGGGGATGCATGACGTGTGTGATTCAAGCACACCCCCCACTGTGCAGACTGCAGACCAAACACTAGGAGCCACTGGTGCTGTGACAAGAAATATTGTGCTCATTGGAACACCGATCAAGCTAAAGGTTCTGTTAGGGTTTAAAAACCAAAAGGATGAGAGCCTGCAGGCCGCAGGGACTTTTCTGCTGCGAGCTTCTTAGTGCGCACGCGCATCAGAAAAATGGACTGGATCCGGTTCACAATCAATAACAATATTTAATGTACTACACAAAGTTCACTTAAAAGCTGAATTAACTATCAATAGTAATGTTCTCGAGAACAGAGACCACACGCTGTGGTCTCACTCACAGGTCTGAATTCAGGTACTGAAAAACGAGAGCGGATGTGGTCTGAGGAATTCGCTCCAGAACAGTCTCTTATATGCCCCGACAGTTGGAAATGTCCGAAACAGTCATAAAACATCTGAATGACCCTCCGTGGCGATTAGTGATTGGCTCCATTTGACTTCTGTCCCCTCCCTGGATCGATCCTTTAGCGAAACAGCTTTGCTCCTTGCAAAACAGCTTTTTTGACTCCACCTCTGGTCAGCTGTCCTCCCCACTGACCACATCCTCCCTTTGCTCCACCCAGCCCCACCCTTTCAAAATAAAAGCCCCATGGATTAACTGTATTTAAACAAGCTCAAAATTAGGCTTTTTTGTTTAAAAAATAAATGCTCTAACTACTACTGCGACAACTACTACTACTGCTGCTGCTAATATAGTATTACTACTACTGCTACTACTACTATCACCTTTGCTGTTGCTACTATTACTACTAAAGTGTTTTTGACCTAAGAATAAAAGAAACGTCATACAGGTTTTTCTAAGTGTTTTTGACCTAAGGATAAAAGAAACGTCATACAGGTTTTTCTCAGTGTTTTTGACCTAAGGATAAAAGAAACATCATACAGGTTTTTCTAAGTGTTTTTGACCTAAGGATAAAAGAAACGTCAAAGGTTTTGTGAAGTTTTCCTAAGGCATAAAGAACCTCAACTTTGCAGTGACGATTGCATTGTACTAAGATAGCGTCGACGTCCACACCAGAAGAACATGGGTGGCAAAAATTGAATTAATGCGGCAGAAACACGGAGAGTCATGTTTTAAATGTCTTCCATACTGGTAATCAATTTCCTGCATTTCTGCATTTTACTATGAAACTGTCTTACAATGTGTTTTAATGTTTTAATGAATGTTCTTAATTGTTTTTAAATCTCCTTTTCTTTTGACTTATGTTTTGATGCTTTTAATGGTTTTATGTGAAGCACTTTGAATTACCTTGTTGTTGAAATGTGCTATACAAATAAACTTGCCTTGCCTTGCCTTACTACTGCTATTACTGCTACCATCAATATTATTACTACCACTATTACTTATATGACAACTGCTACTACTACTACTGCTATTCATGCTACTAAAAGTAGCAATACTACTACAGCTATTAGTACGACTGCTACTAGTACTGCTACATCTTCTACTGCCATTACTATTACTACTACTACTACTACTACTGTGATATTAAATACTACGACCAATACTACAGCTATTACTATGACTACTGATGCTACTTCTTCTAATTACGAATACTTCTACTACTAATAATACTTCTACTACAACTACAACTTCTACAAATATCACTACTACTACTTATTCTAATGCTACTAATACTTCTACTAATAATACTTCTACTACAACGACATCATGCAAAGATCGCACAATTCATGAAACCCAAATGTATCGCATTTAATTGAGTACCATGTGGGGCTTTTTATTTGTCACTGGATGATACCGAGCAACCCTCGTCTGTTATTTTATTGCTTTGCGAAGTAATAAAATCTGTTTTATTTTTGAATTGTTATTAATATTCAACTTTATATGCACATAGTGAGAAGATCACTTTGTGGTGCATTTTGCGACATATTTCTAAAAACAAGGGACACTAATCATGCATGTATGTCATCTGGACAACCTCCACATGATGGCAGTATTGTAACTTGATTCACTGATATATTTTTGCCAACAGATGGCACCACAGTCTCACTTGCAGTACTACTAGTAAGACGCCCTCTTTTCTTCTTCCAAACACAATCATCACATCTCCCCAATTAAGCAAGACAACACTGTGCGGGGTGAAACTTTAACTCAGAAAGTCCAGTCTTAACATATAATTATTGTTTTACACCAGAAACTGTGAGTGGCCTCACAATCTGAGTTTTTCTAATTGCTAGCTTAAATTCTGAACATTCTTTAGCTTAATATTCAACAATTTAACGTAATTAAACGCACATTTTATGGAGTCAAGGAACAATAATAAACACATTTGGCATGAAATAAAAAAAAAATAAAATGTACCTGTAGGTCTGAAGATGCACACCGGGGGTCCACTGGAAGCCATGATATCCAACAGGTATTGTTTGCTGTAGGTATTCAACTCAGTTATCCAACGGTTTGTTTTCGAGGTGATCAGATGTCTGAGAGCTCAATTTTTTAGGTGCTGCAGGTAAACTTGTTAGATTCAAGTGCAACTCAGAAACGCCGTTTTTCGATGACGTCACTAGTATGTGGCCACGCCCCCTCCACTAACGCAGGCATGCGTGTGTGAGAGAGATTTTATTTTACATGCTGCTAGAATATCGTGAGTGTAATAAACGTTTAGATTATCATTTGTGCACTTTGATAGTATAAGGGGTGCAATCTGGGCATACTGAGCAATACACATAGATTATTTCGTTTTTACACGTTCTTCTGTTGATCCGTGTAACCTACAATGGGGTTTTTTCCGTGATCAATTTACCTGATAAGTGGTTGAGTGTGAGGGATTGTGAGGGCTTGAGATGGTGTAAATAGGAATAGGACAGCACTTTGCTGCAACATATCACATTACCATGAAAATGACAAACAATATGATGTACGATTGTGGGTATTTATTTTATACTTTGTACTCCCTGATTTGAAAGTCTTCCTGGCTATTTCCTCACTTATTCTACTTAATAGTAATGCTTAACAGGAAGGTGTGCGGAGTGATACTTATCTGGTGTTGAGCAACACCATCAGTGTCACAAATTCCACTTCATCTGAGATTGTTTTCATCCTGTCTGTTTCTCTAACTCTGCTGGTGTTTCAGGTCCTGCTATTCTCACCCTGTCATCACTCATATTCCCCTCACCTGCAGCCCATTCCCTCATTAGTCCCTCACTATTTAGGTCCGTTCACCAGCTGTGCTTTTCATTTGTCTGATGAGCTCACGGCGATATCTGTCTACAGAATCAGTAGCCTCATACGGATACATCCGTAACACTACCAGGAAGTAGTAACTTAATAAAGAACCCACTATATTCTTAAAATATGTTTAGGATTTTGTGTATGCATCTGGTTCACAGTGGGTTTAGAAAAGTCTCTGAGAGACACCTGAGTTACTGTGCATGTGAAAGGGGGGAGATTGGACTCCAGTGTTTTCTCTGCTGAAGTATTTATTTTCAGGGCCTAGCTTCATAGTCCGTCATTTTGGTCATCAGGGACAGAACCTTTGGACTGACCGCCAGCTGCTTCCTGGAAGCATTCTTCTCCACTTTCCATCCCTTGTCTGGATAGATCTTATGAGGCATCTGTCGAATGAAATAATCAACTTCGATAATACAATGTGGACTCTACTGTAATATACTATCTTCATATATCACCAATGAGCTCTGGCATTGACGGTAGGTGTGTGACACTTGCATGCGTTTGTTGCTGCATCTTGACATGTAGAGGTAATAAGGACATTGCCAAAACAAAATCAACTGCTGGGTGCATTACTAAGAAGCCACTCAAATGTTTACATACCCGATTAATTCAGTCAACAAATCCCATAAAACTATTTTGGACAACAGTGGAGTTCTATGACTCACTTCAGTAGATAGGTTCACTGTTGCTTTTGGTCTTTTTGTTCGGTGATTTGTCGACAAATAGAGAATATCACCAAATTTATACTTGAACTTGCATTTCTACAAAACGGCCCAAAATCTAGAGAAATACTCTCCAAGCAGGTTTTTCTTCTTTTAATAATAATGTCTTTATTCTCAGGGTTTGGTTGTTGGAAACATCACACAGCCTGGTGTTACAGCAGACAGTCAGAGAGCCAGCTGCATGTTCAGTGAAGGGTGTGTCTGCAGATTCACAACACAATGCTATGAGCTGGAAAGAGAACACGTCCTCTATTGTGGGCAGCAGAACTTCCATAATACTAACATGTTTCTTCAGACAGTCCCCGCTGAATCTTATTGGTTGTGTATTGCCGTCTAAAACACAAAAGCACAGGTGTGTGTAAATAACACCAGTATCTTTCATAAACTGCTATTTCGTAAAGAATTCATACATTGAAGTCTTCCATGTGCTCATGAGAAAACAGAAATGTGGTGCTTGCCAGGGTGTCGGGTTAAGGATTGTGGGGTCAGACAATGTTCTGCAGGAGTTAGCTCGAGCTTATTCTACATTAAATCTACGTTATTTAATGAACCTTGCTTTGTGGTGGCTGGCTAGTCTTGGCGTTCACCGGTTTACCCAGTCAGAGCTCTGTGCGGCAGCTGCAATGAACGGCAAAAACATTCTACAACATGTGGTTGGTAGTAAAGTCCCACCTTGAAATTCCATTAATAATTTTAAACACCAAACAATTGAAACATGCTTTCCTTCCTCCACTGCATGATAGACTTGTTTTGTCATGTGAAAGCTGTTAACAGCCGTAAATATTACCAAAACATCAATTGTGTTAAACTGATTTATTATAAAATTTGTCAAAGTAGTTGTTGCATGCTCCCGTTGTCCTTATCACGACCACATCCAGCTGTGATAAGGACAACATCAGCTTGCTTCTCTGTCTCAACAGCCCCTGCCGCGCTGCCCTTGAGCACAACACCAAACCAGCTGTTGCTCCAGGTGAGATTCCAACAGTCAAATATTACAGTTACTTTGTTAATTTCCTCTCAGTCAGTGAGCAGGTTAAACCAAGTGTCCCAGTGCACTCAACAAGTACAAAATACACTCAGTAGATCTGTTTGTGTGGAAATCCGTAGGGGGAGGGGGAGGGGGGGGGGATTGAGCAGCTCAAGACTCCTCCTTTAAAATGCTAGTTACATTGTGGAAAACACACGAGCCTGCGCCAAACCATCAGTAGAGGACACAAACCAGATCCAGGCACATGAATAAACATGAACACCTCCACGTGTCCGTGCCTCTGGGGCAACATTTCACCCCGTTTTCAGGAGAGTCTTTCTGTCCGGCAGCCGAAGTGGCTAGTAATGTCAAATCAGCTGTCTCCTCCAAGACCTTACCAACAAGATGGATGTTTAAATCACATGAGATCTGCGCCCACTGCCAAAACTCACCTGCACTTGGCTTGTGGTTTCATGCCGTTGATTGATTTGAAAACCTACTAATTTGTCCATCTCCATTTTTCAGAAGTGTGCAGTGGGATGGTGATGATGTGTCGCCAGTTGTCCGCTGTTGGATTTGTCTCTCAGCATGGTCAGCGCCGTGCTGGAGAAATCCCTCAGAATGTCCACCGTCTCCCTCTGCAGCAGCAGAGACTCCTGCACAAACTCCTGCTGGCTCTCCACCAGCAGCTGGACGGACTGAGCCAAGATCTCCAGAGACTGAGACACCGAGGTCAGGAGCATCCTGCTGGCCCGCTGCTGCTGGAGGCCCTGTGAGGCCATCTGCGCCACGTGGTCGTGGGCCCTGCGGGAGGACGCTCCGGCCGGGAGAGGGTCGGACAGGTTGGAGCCTGAGGTGGAGGGGCGGTTGGGTGGGAGGGCCGAGAAGGAGGGGGAAGGTCTGTGAGAGTTGGAAGACGAGGTCGCAGTAGAAGCAGCAGAGGAGGAAGATACAGCAGCGGTGAGAGCGGGAGCACCAGGAGCGGGTTGGATGGAGGAAGAGGGGGGCGCAGGGTGAGGGGTACAGGTATTGGCTGCGACAGATGTGGAGGACGAGGAAGGAGCAGGGAGGGAGGAGGCAGTCGTGTTGGAGCTTGGTGGGGACTGTGACGGGGGAGGGGCGGCAGAGGACGAGGGTCTGGGGGAGGGGTGGCTCTGGCTGTTGTTCCGGGAGTAGGTGTGGACTGGCTTCATCCTCAGCAAGGCGTTGACAGGCAGGGGGTCCAGGGAGGTTGAGGAGGGTGGGGGAAGAGAGGACGGGTAGGAGGAGAACATTGAGTCGTCGTTTTCTTCATAGTCCACGGTACCATCTGGTCGATCACAGAGGGACAAGGAAACGCGTCAGTCCATTTTACAATCACTTGCAACTCGATCAAAACTAAAACATGGATTTGTTTTTGCTTTTTCACAAGAAACTACAGAACTATACATATTATAGTATGTCAAAAAACAAGTCATAGTATAGTAACTAACTATTAAGCAAAGAATTTCGGTCCGATCCACTTCTCACTTGGGTGTAATGCTGCGGTGATTTTTCAAACGTGGTGCTAATTGGACACGAGTCCCACTCAATACTAACAAACGTTGAATAAATAAGCACACAGTGCTCTGCGTAGCGGCGGGGGCGGAGCCTTTTGTCAATTATTCCGGGGTGCACTGATTAGGAACATTATTTAATCATAATAAATCTGTAGCATTTGTGGGGTCTTTTAGTTGGGTCTCCTGGCAGTTGCTACTACTACTACAGAAAACACCGGCTGTATTAAACTGCAGTCTTACCTCCATCGTCAGCCAGGTCAAACTCAGAGGAGGAGTGGAAAGTATCGCCTGCAAAACATCGTCAAGCAGCAGTTAAAAATGTTGCAATGCCAAAAGGTAGAATACCTCAAAACCTAAATGCAATATAGTAGAAAAGAAATTCAACATGCATTAAATCAAACTGCCGTCCTCGCGTGTTACCTTCAGTAGATGAATGTCGGCACGCCCACAGTTTGGAGAAACATACAGGAGAAGCAGCAAGTGAGCAAAGCAATGTACTGCTGCTAACAGAGGGAGCAACAGCATGTATTTTGTAAGTCTGTATCCGAGTAGTCCACGCTATCTATTGAATCTGTTTCCACCTTGCTGTCAGACAGCCCTTACTGACAAAGAACTGAAGCAGTTATCTCCAACACTCCTTTGACATTTGTTCTACCGTTGTCTCGATCGGTTAGTCTGTATGACTTTGTGACTTCTGTGTTTTAAAGGGTTAGTTCGGATACACCACAAATTCTCTCCTCTCTGTTTCTGTAAACTGGAGGCGTCCCAACCGCCATCTACTATTTAATATGCCGACTATGGATAATTACTTCATACAACCCCACTTGAAAAAAATCTGTACTATCCCTTTAAGGCACTACAAACGTTAAAGGCAGTGACAGCTCACTCTAGCAGCCACTTTGGTACATGATGTTAAGATATTGGGTGTCTTTTCACATCAGTGGACACAAGAAGAATGCCCTGGCCTGTCACTGTGCATTTGTTATTATCCAGCTGTACTCACCACCAGGTTCCTTCTCTGGTGAGGAGAGAGGAGACATGTCGTAGGGGGCTCCTCCGGGTACAGAAAGGGAATTGTCCGTCAGGCTGAGGTAGGAGTAGGAGGGAGGGATGATGGGTGGGCCTTTACCGTAAAGCTTTGAAAAGTCTTCGTCTTCGCCAAATTCCACATCACTGTCGCCACCTGACAACCAACAAACGGAAAGTAGTTCATTCATTCGGAACATTTCATTTAAATAAACGATTTTTCTGTTATGTAGCCATCTTTTCCCTCCGGTCCATTTCCATATTTTGTCGTATGTTTTTTGTAAGACCTTTGTGTTCTTTTTTTACCAAAACAGCGGTTTGATCTGAGCGTGTCCCGGTTTGATGTGCATGACTGGTATAAAGGCAGACTGACTGATCGTATCAGCTAACAACAGCCTGATTGAGCTCTAATACTGTGTCTTCTGACTGAGCTGGTGTACATGGAGCAAACAAGCAATGCTGTTAAAACCTCAACAGCAGTGTTGAACCACAAACACACAATAAGAAAAGAAGCAGCCTCTCTATGCTGCTGAATTGGAATTTCGGCAGCCCCCCCCCCCCCCCCAATGGTCACCAAAGTAAAAATATTTATTCATTTATTTTCACAAACCTTCCAAACATCCTGACACTAAAATCTAAGTTTTCCAACACAAATCAGGAGAAATTGAACTTCTCTGTCTCAGCAACAAACTCTTGTGAGATCTAACAACTAATGTTCTAGATCGCACGAGGTAACAAACTTCCTGAATGCTAGACATGGCCGTTAGCTGTGTAAATAACTAAAGTTAGCAAAAGAAAAATCTAAATACATTACGGTAATATAAGCCAGTCTGCTTTCATCCATCCACACGATGTTCACAACACTTCCAAACAAGGTGGAGAGAGGCAAACACGCACTCGCCCACTTAGCAGACAGGAAGTGTGAACACTTTCAAACCTTGGGCGGAGCTTGTAACGAGTCATCTTTGGTAATACCTACAGTAGATGGCAGTTCTCCAAACTAGGGGCGTTCCGATCGCCATCGACACACTTCAATGGAAAACTTTTAATATCAAAATCTGTCTTATGCCTCATTCCACTATGTAGTGAGGCTTTCACATCGAAGGCCCGCCCATACAGTACATTCACCATAAATAGCATTTAGATTTCACACACTCTCTGCCTGCATGTCCTCACCCCCTCGAGGACTCATCATGAGTATCTTGTTGACCATCCTCTCCACGGGGCCCAGGTTCTTCTTCCGCGTGTTGCTGCCATTGGGGCCCCGGAGGGCTAAGGCGCGTCGCTTTCCATCACATTTGAGGTCCGCCCATTTCTTCATGATCTGACGCACCTGTGAGACAATTAAACCTCCTTTAAAAAAAGTCTGTCACTGACACAAACTGATTCATCCAAAAAGTACCGGTAACACTACTAGAGGTGCCAATCCTTCATCTTCTGGGGCCCCCAAGAATTCACAAGATACATCTGAGGGGTCGTGAGATGGTCAACAGCACGGAACAAATGTTTCAAATCTCTTATTTTTCTAATTTGGGCTGTTTCTCCATGGAATTAAACGGACAATTTTACCTTGAAAGGCTTCAATAAATAATTAAAATAAAAGGATCTGTGAAGGAAGGATCAGTCATAACCTGTTAACAAATGCAAGTTGTCTATAAAATCTATAAAAAACACTAAATTATGTCCAAGAATATACCGTAACTTTAAATAGTAAAAAGAAAAGAATGAATAGCCTGTGAATTACCACTAACATGACTACAAGTAGACAAACCTCTCTGTGATTCTCTCCCAGACTGTTTATCTGATTGGTGATTTCAGCCCAGGTCTGTTTCTTGGCTTCAGCCGACACTCCTTGGTTGAACTTCCCTACATGGAGAGACGTCATCAGTCACAAATATTGATAATCGCAAATGTTTTATTTTCATCTTCTAAAATGAACTTCAGACACTGTCACATATCATGTAATACGATACATGTATTATGTTATCTTTCTAATTACATTATAGTCTTGTATTGTGCTATTGAGTTATCATATTCTATTATAGTATTGCATTACTTGACTAAAAAGGTGGAAAATGAATTGTAGAGGTTCGGGTTATTATTGGCTAACCAAAGGATTAAAGAGGAACCACACTACACCCAGAGCACTGATAGCAACTGTGTTGAGAGGCAATCGAAATGCTCCCAAACTCGTATCACGCACCTTTACTCGAATAATCAGAACATAATCGATAAACAAATAGTCCTTAGTTGCAGGCTTACTGTACAAAGTACATTGTCTGCCAATAAAAGCCGAGCAATTTCGCTAACGCTTTCAAGCATTCCCGCGAGATATGAATTGGTAAAGGAGGCAAAGGTAAAAGGTAAAGGAGGCAAATAAGAAATCTGCTTTAACTGGGAGTCATTTTGTCTGAAATTATGACGGCGTGTTAGGCCCGTTGTACGTAAAATGAAAAATAACTACAAATCAAAATGACGGAGCCGGGTGAGTAGTAGAATATTCTGTGAAAAAGCTCCTAAACAAGCGTTGGCCTCCGAGTGACGCATGTGTTGAACAACTGATTATGGTGGATTATGTCCTTAGAGACGCCTGGAATACCCTGCTGAGCACTGCTGCTCCTGTGAACTGACCCTGGAGAAGCAGATGAGAATGGATGGATGGAGAGTACTACAATACAATATGCACTTGCATGGAAGGCTCACGTAACCAGTGTTAAACGATGGTATGAGGTTGATCCAACCAAGTGAAGCAATGAGGTTTTTCGTAAATGTATTACTTTAATCTCAGAGTTTTTTCTTGGAATATAACCCCCCTTCCCTGGTGCCATAATTATGCTTTTTTTTTTTTTTTTTTAACATACAACGGCCCTAATGCACCGTCGTACAAAATGAGACGTAGGAATTATTTCTGGCATCGAGTCAAAGTCATTTTTCGGCAGAAACACTGTTAGGTAACTGACATCTGAAGCTCCTCCAACGCTTGGTGGGGGTGGAGACGTCCGGTCAACAAGAGGCACACACGGTGGGGCTCCCAGGCCTGGGAAACACCTTCTCATTGTGTACCTTTTCCAGGAATGAGTTAACCGTGGAAACCCTGTCTGAGGGTCAGGCAATAACACAATCACATCTCCTTTTTTATCCAAGGCCGATGATATTAAGCTTAGTAATAACTAGTTTGCTGTGAGTAAAGCGCTTTCTACAAGCTCAACCCCAAAGATCCAGCCAAACCAAATGAGTAAAGATAATCTCCTTCCTAAAGCCAACACACACACACACACACACACACACACACACACACACACACACACACACACACACACACACACACACACACACACTCACTCACTCACTCACTCACTCACTCACTCACTCACTGAGGATGATGCATCTGTTCCTCTTCACCGCCTCCAGCAGCTGTTTCACCTCATTGAAGGAGAACCTGGGTTTGAGTCTCGACCCTCCTCTCACTCCTCCCGCCTTAAACTCTTCATCGTCCTCACGCCAAGAGGCCGACATGGCTCCACCGTCTCCTCTTCCTCTTCCTCCTCCTCCTCCGACGGCCTACTACAACTCAGTTTGTAGCCGACTCTAAATGCCAGGTGTGTCTGGTTCTGATCCACCTGCTGTATCCACTGCAGTCTGGACTGAAGACACCTGTCTGACTGCACGGGGCCTGCAACGAATGAGAGACAGCGAGGTTGAGGGAAGAGAAAAGCAAGAAGAAGAAAACACAATGTTATAAGATGAACTGAGTAACTTTAAGTCAACAGAAGTAAGAGCTCTGATTCTCAAGCACACAATATACCAAATGTTTCACTTTACTATACACTTGTCCAAACTTGGCACCATCGTTACTTTACTGCAGTGCTTTTTACTATGAATATATGATAACTAGGGGTGTAACAATACGCGTATTCGTATTGAACCGTTCGGTACGAGGCTCACGGTTCGGTACGCATGACGAACCGAACAATACGTTTGAATTTAAAAAAAAAAGAAAAAAAAAATTGTTTTATTTTATTTTTTAAACCTTTATTGATGAAGAGCCACGTTCACTCAGGTTTAGTTCCATCATTGTTCCTACTAAAATGATGGAGAAGATGTAAGTAACAATACTACATAACATGAAGGAGCAGTTTTTGTTTTTTATGCTTATATGTTGCTAAGAAGACACCCCAGAAGATGGGTCACTCAGGTATAGTTCCATCATTGTTCAAAGTCAAAGAATAACTTTATGATGTTAGTTGTAATGAATAAATATATTTTAAAATCAAGTACATTTCTCTGGCATTTATAGTTTTCTACTGTACCGAAACGTACCGAACCGTGGCTCCACTGTATCGTACCCAACCCAACCGTGAATTTTGTGAACCGTTACACCCCTAATGATAACATATATTATATATGAGAATAATATATTATACTAAGTAGGGATGTCCCGATCAAGCATTTCTACGCCCGGTCTGAGTCATTTATCTGCTGATTCGGTCCCGATTCTTCTATTTTCCAAGATAACATAGCTGCACAGTGCTCACTTCAAGTAGCCTACATTCAATTTACTGAAATCCATCCAATGTATGTGCTTGACATTTGCATAGCTCTGTGTTGCATTAAGGGGAAAAAGCTTTTTATGTTCTCTAAAAGAGAGACCCTCTGTGTAATCTTTTGGTGTGGAGTGAGTTTCTCTCTCCTTTGAAAGGCTCCTCAGTGTTGGCTGCTTCAGTGCACCCTGTGCCTGAGTCAGCTGAATGAACAGGGCCCTGTTGTTCTTTAATTCATTTACCAGACTTGCGTTTCCTAAACGGATGACAAAGGGGCGACATCTGACTGTAGCCTACATTACATGTTAAATAGATTTGTTCAGCTTTAATCTGACGGGGACAAAACACAGGGCCAGCAACTGAAGATGATTTACAATATATTTGAAGAGAAATATATAGAGAGATTAAAGACGTAGACATTGTTAGATCACAACCTGGTCTGGTAATAATGTGTTTGGGCATTTAAAGGTTAACATACAGTGGATATTTAATGTACAACTACTTGGATCAACAGCCTTCAGTGGATTTATTTCTGTTCCTTCAATAATGTAGTAAAATTTAATCAGAAACTGAAATGCTGTTTCAAATAGACCAGACGCAGCTTTTTTTTAAAAACTCAAATATTAGAAGAATTATGTTCCATCGGTGACAACTGACATCAACTGTGTGCACAGAGTTACAGCGTTATATGTATTTATATAAAAAAAGGACATGCAGATGTCTTCTCTTAGCTGTGGAATGCTGTGGAATATTGAAATGTGAGGGGCTGAGGGTAATGACTGACAGCAGCCACTACAGTCACTACAGATAGCCCTGAGTAACATCCAACCAGGATTTACACTGTGACCTACAGTAAAACTTGACATGCGCTCTTATACGCTCAACAGCTGATACCGATCACCAACGTGCTAACATTACTACAACAATGAAAGGAAAGTGGCCTGCAGCCTGAAAACTCTGAAGTCTAAAGTCTAAAGGCCAGCCCACTTAGAAAATTGGCTCTTTAGGAGTAAAATTGGTCAGAAAATAGTAAACTATGAACATGCTTTTTGGTGACACTCTGAAACTGACAGTTTGAAAGTACAGGTGCAAACCTAATTTCTTTTGTTGTTTTTCTAAAAATGTTGCTTTGGACGAGTATCTGCCAAATGAAGATATATAAATAATGCATTATTTTCTTTATTATTACGATTACCAGTGAAATGAACAATTTCATCTATAAACACAGGACATTTAAATAACAAATACAATGTGGTTTCTGCCCTGTGGGTCATGTTGTCCGACACTTGGTGGCAGTATAAAACAGTATTAAAGTGCAACATTTTTTTTTTTATAAAGATAAATAAAAGCGTGTTTCAGAGCCAAGATTGCACAACTTTTAAATAACAAAAAGTAGGGAAAAGGAAGCCGGTAGCGGGTGCTAAACATACCTTGACATCCTTCAGATAATTTAAAGGGGTCATAAATTCATCAGCTCAAAAAGGATTTCTCCAGACTCTGTAAAACAAATGAATTCAGACAGTACTATACTGATGCTCTTTTCACACGAGTGCCACTGGTGACTAAAGGTGAAAACGGGCCCTACATAATGTAGATTACAGACACAGATTTACTGCTTGATATCTTTTGAGCCGAGTCACAGCGATGCCCTCATACTCCACTAGAAGCAGTAACATGTGCACCAACGCCTCCAAAGTCCCGACATCGGATCCTAACACCAGAGTTGGAGTCATGTACATCGGTCTAGATCTCAAGACCACTTTTTCAAAGTATCTACCTCATCTAATGCATTATTTCACTCTGGTTTAGACAAAGAGATCCGTTTGTTTCATTCCAAGGCCAATCCAGAACACAACTGGTTCCTGTGCCTCACAATGACTTCCTTTATTTTATACCGGTACTTGTAATTGAACGAGTCCCCGGGCTTCAATACATCTCAGGTATTTGCAGCTTTTCTGCTTTTTAAATGTTGACTGTTGGCATTAGCTGTTCTATTTTCTAGATTTAGCTGTGCATTTAAAAAATGACCTCATTTAAAACTAGGCTTGTTGTTCGTGAATTTTTTATGAATAGTTTTGTCTGTCAGAGGAATAGTCATGTGTTTTTTGTGGGTGTTTTTAGGAGAATGTGGCTGTACCAGATCAATTTGAGGAGTGCCTCTGCGGTGCATGTTCCACATTTTATCGTAGGCGAGTCATGCAGTGTGGGACTCTTGGTCGTGACTCTGTCTCAGTCGCAACCTGGTCTCGGTTTGGGTGGTCTTTACCTTGACAATGTGAAAAAACTCAATTCACCACAATGGGAAAAAAACACGCCATGGCTGGAGTAGAAAACAACACAGAACAACACAAATAGTGTGATTTGAAAATCCCAAAGAAACAGAAGTAATGTTTTCACAGGCATGTCCTACACTGCTGGTTGTGGATTGTACAGTAAAAAATACCGTATTTGGAATTACACCCAAAGATGAGTAATGTTTTATTATTTGGTGAGAAGCGTTCCATCTATAAAGCCACTTTTTAGAGGAAAGATTTGATAAAAACTTAATTGTGTCCATTCTATACAGTATGTCTGAAAGGTGTTTCATGATTGTAGCTTGCAGAAAGTCATCATTGCATTGAGTCATCAGAGTACAGGGAGAACACAACGCTGTACAATGGTTCAAGCAGACTGACGACTGAAAGAGACAAAGGTCCCTCTGAGCAACAGTTGACTAAGAACAGAAGAAATCAGCAGTCACTGGTAAAATAAACTAGAAGCCTAGCATCTAAATAGGTGATAGAAATAGAAGTTTGGTGTCGTGTTAGTTAGCACTATTGGAATATCAGCTGAACATACTGTGGACTGACAGATCTCAGTTTAACCCTCTTCAATGTAACCCGAGTAGACTGCAGAGGGCCCAAAGAAATAAGCACCAACTCTAAATATTAAGAGCCCAGTTGACCCGATGTGCTTCAATAATGACTGATGGTCACGTGCACTTTTCAGAACTGGAAAACAAATTCAACATCCAAGTTCAAACAGTATTGTCCCCGCACACGCAACACTGTGGGGACATCGACTAAATGGAAGTTTGAATCATTCTGTTCTTCTTCTTTATGAGCCGAAGCTATTTCAAATGTAAATAATACATTTGGTATCTGAATTATAGTGTTTTTTTTATCTCTACTCAAATAGTTATTGAAAGAAATAAATGGTACATATCAAGGAGTTTCAACCTAATAAATCAATTTGAACCCAAAATACCGTGTTAGTCAAGCTTCTCGCATTAAGGCAACATTAGTTGTATTATTTTCACATTTTCTTTTTTATTAGTCTCTAACTTAGCCATTCACACGCCAATATAACGTTAATGCATGAAGTCAAAATGTATACGATATGAACAAGTCAATAATTAATGAGAAGAACTTCTTAATACGAGATGATTTAAATCGTTTGCTCTGACCACGTGGTCCGTCTGAGCTAATCAGCTGTGATCTTCCCGTCTTTGTTGAGCTCGTGCCTGCCTCTCCCCCTGCTGCTCGTGCCTGGCGGCTCACACAAGGAGCAGCCCTGACCGATTCCGCCATCGCTGTGCGCTAACACCACACTGCGTTACGTTAAAACTGTGACACGGGAATCCACGGCGAGTTTCGGAAAACATACGTGGATTTATCGACGATTTAAACGCGGCGTGTTTTGTTTGCGCGCCGACTAACAGCAAACGTTACACAACTATTGGTAGTCGAGCTCGCGTACGAGATGTCCGCTTGCTCCGCTGCTACGCTCTTTTTTCGCATCGGAGCTATCATTGTTTCACGCATTGCTGCGATAAATCACGCGCGCGGTCTGTTATCGAGAATCCTTCGCGCTGTGCGGTGTTAAAAAACGCTGAATATGTTGAAAATAATTACCAGGAAAAATGGCGTTGTTCTCTCCCTCCCCTCCTTCCTCCGTCGGTTCTCCCGAAAGTTCGGAGTGTCGAGAACAACGGAACTGCGCAGACTCCGAATTTTTTTTTCTCCCTTGAACGCGCAACATTTTGCAGCTTCCTGCGCGCCCCCAGCTGCCCCAGATACAGCGTGCACCAATCACTAACAATCTCAATGAAATCTAGCACAAAACGCACAAATTGTGCGCAAGGAACACTATTGTTAGTATTTAATGAGAAACTGATGATCAAACATCCTCGCGATGCTGACAATTCCCCCAAACACCCCCCAACTCTTAACCCAATAAATGTGTCCACAGCCAGGGCCCGTTTTTAAGCTTAATTTAATTTTAGCATTTCTTCACTATTCATGCTCTGTAGTTGCGCCATTGAACGTACTAGTCTTAAACCAGCTGTGTGACAAGCATGGAGGGCTGCATAGGTCAACAGCTTCATTGTACTGATATATTAATAATAACCACACCATTAAACACGAACCATAGTATCTTATTTCCAACATTAGGCCCGGTCACACTACAATGTAGATCAAGACCGGATGTAACAACAGTGATACCTCCACATTCACACCAGCTAATGAAACAATGTGAGCTCATGGAATTGGCTTTAATGAAAAACACACAAGCACAAAATAGTCGCACTTCACTCTCAGAAAATGTCAGCAAAAACCTTGATGAGCTCAGATTCTTTTTAAAACGATGGAACAAGATTATAGACCACCATTTTATATCAATGTGGAGAAGAAAGAAGATGGAGAGGCCACGGAGAAAAGCAGATTTCATGTTCGTCCGCTTGGTGTCGCCAGAGATCTTCCTCTGGGGACGAATACGTGTTTCTTTCCTCTGGGCAATATCCAGCAGCGCCTGCAGAGGGCGCCATCACGCACGTGTTTCACCCTCTATAGAGCGTTTTAGAGTAGAGAGGGGGTAGTGATTACACAGAGGGGGGGGGGGGGGGGGGGTATTTTTTCATTTTGGAAATGTGGACATATAGCCTGCACACATGACTTATTGGAGCTTTTTTCCCCTTTTTTAAATTATCTGCCCGGTAGAAGTTAAATGCCCGCCCCGGCCCAACGGAGACGTTCTTCGCAGGGTTGTTTTCCACATGTTCACCTTTGGTCTTGATTTGACTCGATTCTGCTCTCTGCTGCTGCTGGTGGTGATGGTGCCGCTGCAGTGACCCAGTTTCCCCTACAGGCATCATTAAAGCTTCCTATGTTAAAACGCTCTGCCGTGTGACCGCAGAGGCCACCTTAAGGGGGAAATACAGTATGAAATGCAAGTGACGAAGGCCTTGCCGTGAAACAGTTATAATAATCCTATGACACGTAAAGGGATTATGTCATATCAGTATCAGACTCCCCATCACAACGAGAGTCAACAGGAACACAAGATAATTAACACCTCACTAATGAGAATCAGTCCCTAGGAATACCCCAGCAATAATGTCACAAGGAAGAAACCACTACTTAAAAAACACCTATGTAAAGCAGTGAATAATAGCTGTAACACTTGGGCAAAGCATGCAGAAGCATAGGCTAAATGCAAGTAGGGTGAATTAGTAGAAAAAGAGTGAAATAAAGCGCTCCTTCTATCGTTTAATGAGGTTGTTGGCTTGCTGGTTGGCAGCGTCGATGCGGGACACGGTGAGATTAGCCTGCAGAGAGAGAAAAGAGGAAACAGGAAATGTAAATGAGAACCCGAGTGACGGAACCACTGGAGCTCTCTGTCCATCTCTCAAATTTAGAGTTGGCTTTATTGCAATGGCCAGTCAGCTAAAGTCTTCCAAAGGCAGGTTGTGCAAACCTACAATGTTACGAGGGTAAACAAAAAAATAAAGCAATGGTAAAATATTACTATGCCATCAAAATATAAAAAAAGAAAAGAAAAACTATTAATGATTTTCATGCATGTCTTGTTAAAGCAAGCCCACTAAAACAGGAGTGTGCTGCTTTCATCTCTCTCTGTCTCTTCTTCTTTTGCAGTTTATGTAGTCCATAATGTATTTTGTGAAAACTTAGGTGATATGGGGGACCAAAAATTGGTGGTAGATGTGAAAGTGAAACTTGTCTGTCACGCTCCCACCCCCTGCAGCCCTGCACAGGCAAGCATGATTATTTTTTACGTTTTCTCATTTATTTCAGTTCGTAAAATTCATTGTCTTGGTGGTGATTCTTACCTGATTGGGTTGTATAGTTTTGTTTTATAACATCCTGTCTGCAAACGGACATGTTTTGTGGCCCACTGTGATGTTTGCGTGAAACTTGCCAAGTGTTGTAGTGTGGCAGCAGTACCGTTTCTTGAATGTGTATGGTCTGGACGTTCTGCGTGTCTATCTCGTTGCCCATGTCCAGGGCCATGCTCTTCAGATTCCCCATGATGCTGCCGACGTGAGACAGGTTCTCCTCCATCTCGTCCTCCCGGGCATCGTTAGTCACCCTGAGATAAAGCAGAGTAAAGAGTGTGTGTGTGTTTGTGATTATGTCCTGTGTTTGGCAGCTGCCCATATGACTGATGACTGCTGGTATTACATTACATTACACAGCTGCTCTCCTAACACAACAGACAAGCAGCCTACAATAACAGTTCATCAAATGCTCTCTCTCTCTCTCTCTCTCTATATATATACCTCCGTATGTGTCCTCCGCTCATGATCATTTGCTCCCTCCCATCAACGACTCGAGACGACGGCGGCTGATTAGACACAACGCCGTCCTGACCGGATCCTCCGCCCCTAACTGCCTTGTACGCCCCGCTCTCCTCAAAGGCCTTCAGTCTGAGAGAGAGAGAGAGAGAGAGAGAGAGAGAATGTCTTTTCATCGTTCACTTGTTAAATGTGCACAATAACCACACTGCACCCATACTGGCCTTACAGCTGCACTACAGACCTTATTGTTTTATAGGTATGCAAGCTTTAGTGGAAAAGTGTCTGTTAGGTAACGCATGCATGGAACCTCGTGTGGGTACAGCAGTGGTCCGTTTATACAGTAGAGATGACAAACCGGTTGTAAGATGATATCCAAACAGCTGAAAATCAATACAACAAAGCAAGCGGGCAACAAAAGAAAGCTAAAGCAGGAATAAAGGGTGTGGTGGAAAAATCTGACACCACCTACTTATCACAGGAGCAGAGGCCACAGCACTTGCCCAGGTCAGTCAGGTTTTTCTCTGCCTCCTTCATATCAGAGTTGATCTGATCCAAGCCCTCCTCTATACGCTCCAACTGCTCTATGAGAGGAGAGAGAGGAGGATGGAGGGGTAGGCAGGAGGAGAGGATGAAAAGCAGAACAAAGGTGGACACGGAGAAGGAGTGGAAGGACGAGCAGGGGAAGGAAGACAGATGGGGTGGAGTGGGAGGGAGGAAGGCAGTGGAAGAGGAAGGTGAAAGTGTTAGAGGGGGAAGAGGACGTAGCAGGAGAGGTGGGTGGATGGAGATGATGGGGAGAAGAAATAGCAAGGAAAGAGGTAAGCGAAAAGAGAAGGAGAGAGGAAAATTGGAAGAATGGAGGGAGGAGATGGTGGAGGGGAGCGGCAACGTAAAATCACCCACTGTTTCCTGAAAGCCCCGCAGCTGAACTTAAAAAAATAAATAGTTACCAGCTACTGAACATGAGACGCCCACAACTAAAAAACAAAGAAATCCACTGACAAATCATAAATAACATCACTCTGCACAAACAAAGCCACGCGTGGCAGAGCTGCGCATGTCGATTGTTTGCACCCTGACCTCAGGGCCCAGTTCCATCATGTTTTATAACTCAGTCAACTCGATTGAAAAGCAGTGTATAATGTTTATAGAGATTGTTCATGAAAAAGGTTTTTTGCTGAGTTGTCTTAATTAAAATAGTAATTTAGTGCTTGTATGAAATAATCATGTGTATGAATTTATCTACTTACCATTTCTTATGTATTCTATTCATATTTGCCCAGATATCAAAATGTATAATTTATTGTTAATCATGGAAATTTCAAAAAATATGTAAATATGGATGGATGGACAGACGTATTGATGGGTGGATGGATGGGTTGATGGATGGGTGGAGTGATGGATATATGGATGGGTGGGTAGATGGATGGCTGGATGGATGGCTGGATTGACGGGTTGATGGATCAATGGGTGGATGAATGGATGGATGGATGGATGGATGGATGGATGGATGGATGGGTGGATGGATGGATGGATATATGGATGGGTGGGTGGATGGATGGATGGATGGATGGATGATGGATATATGGATGGATGGATGGATGGATGGATGATGGATATATGGATGGATGGATGGATGGATGGATGGATGGATGGATGGATGGATGGATGGATGGATGGATGATGGATATATGGATGGATGGATGGATGGATGGATATATGGATGGATGGGTGGGTGGATGGATGGGTGGACGGACCAAATTCTCAATATCAAAATCCTTATTCAAGCTAATTTAATGGAACTGGGCACCAGTATGTTTTTTTTTTTAGGCCACCAGGTGCAGTTCCCGGAAACCAAGACCTACTTCCTGATTGGCCAGATACACAGACCACAGCACTGGGCCATGTCTGTCAGGTTCTTCTCGGCCTCTCTCATGTCCCTGTTGACGGAGTCCATGCCTTCCTCAATACGCTCCAACTGCTCTGTGAGGAACGGGAGTTTTATGGCACTGGGTTTAATGGTCGTATCAACAGTAGAGACGGACAGTAAGCTGTCGATGGTTTCAACCGACTGACCTGATTGGTCAGGGACGTGTTCAGACCGACATGTTCAGACCATTCCGACAATCCCCACAAATGAAAGCTCATATTTCAGATGTCCTTGAGTGTTGACAGGTTTCATACAACATGTGAACTAACTAAAAGGTCTTATGAATCATTCATTGGACTGACTGGAAAGATGCAGAGAAGCTAACTTGTCCGTTTGGCAATAATGAATCTGCAAATTCACTATTGTATGACATTGCAGCACAATAACAATACATGTTAAACCTTTGTATAACCGGAACTGAAATGCGTGTGTGAACAGAACAACTTTGAAGTTGTTCGACAGCACGGCAGTTTGTCCTGCTTCCTGTCTTTGTGCTGGGTTTTAGTCACAGAACTACTGTAACACAATCAAGCTTGCTGGGATGAAGGTATTATTGATCTGTTAGATTTTAAGCAATACTGAAATATCAGAGCAAAACTTGCTTCCGTCTTTAATGGTAAACACAGCTTTTTCTAGCTTACAGTTGAGAACACAGTGAACAAGACTAAACAAAGGATAATTTAAAGAGTGACCAAACAGAACTGATTACCTCCTTGTTCATCCAGCATAACCACAGCTCTGATCCCAGCATCTTTACTCTGCAAGAAGGAGCACATGAAACCATGTGAATATAGAATACTCATTACTATCAAGCTGTTATGGTCCAGGATTTCTCCTTTTCCAGGCATCCATGGGTTTCTATCTGTGAAAATCAGCTCGCATACACTTGTAGATAGATTATATACGATTGTCATGTGGTGATGCCGTCTGTCTCAGATGTTCAAGCGTCCTTGAATGCAAATTTCAAAAACACTTAAGGTCATCAATGTTATAAATTGTCTATCTGCAGCAAGTTTGTCACCTGGATGACAAACAATATAAATAGCAGTAAGGTAATTATTTGTCAAGGTATTTGGGGTTACTGTACATGTACGTCTGACCAGGATAGTCCTTCCTATTGTGTCGTCTCGGCTCTTGTTTTCCACGCGTCAAAACACAAAATTGCTTCCCAGCAGCCTAAACTCAATCACATCCCAGCATCGGTCTTGTTTAAAGACATCTCTGTGGAAACAACTTATGTAAAGATGGCACCGCTAACATACATAATGAGGATGAACTTCATGATGAGGTTCTCTCTCTCTGGCTCTCTGGCTGTCTGTCTTTATGACTTTTAATCACTGCAGGCCTCGCTAGTTATGTATTTACATATATAAAAATATATGATTGTGTGTATGTACCTCCTCAACCAGCTGCATCATCCGCCTGGTGCTCTCCAGGGACTGAAAGACACAAAAAATGGATGCTTCAACATTCAATATTATCTACGGGCAAACATATAATTCAGCTTGTATAAAAAAATTGAATTAACAATAATAAATTCACTATTAATGGATGTTCAGTTGGGTTTAAATTAAGCAATTTTCCCAATTAAAATCCTCTGAAACGCATTAAGCTTTTAAAAAAAAATACAACAAATGAATGCCATCTTTCATCGTGTCTTTTTCGCATAATTTATATCAAAACACTTTTGTTTCAGGAAATAACTGACCTATAAGTGTGTAAAGTATTTTTTTACTTAGAGCTTACCATTCCCAAACATTTTCTGAAGGAGAAAACATTATAAATATATATATATGTATATATACTATATATGTGTGTTTTTGTATATAGTCATTATATCAACTGCTGCTTTGACCTGAACCCTGAACTGCGATTACACTGTACTCTCATGCTGCTCACACACCGGGCGCGTTTTTTGATTGACGCGCGTCAAGATTACATACAAGTCTATGCACAGACGCGATGAGATTAAAAATTGCGGCGCGCCAGTCTCATCGCGTCTGTGCATAGACTTTGTATGTAATCTCGACGCGCGTCAATCAAAAAACGCGCCCGGTGTGTGAGCAGCATCACACATGGAAAATTCCTCTCCAGTCTTTCCGCCCCTTGCTGTGTGTGTGTGTGTGTGTGTGTGTGTGTGTGTGTGTGTGTGTGTGTGTGTGTGTGTGTGTGTGTGTGTGTGTGTATGTATTGTGTAAATATCATATTAATCCCTGGGGTCTTCCCCACCGAGGGGATGACGAGGTGACAAATGGCTTTGACCTGCAGTAAACCCTGTGGTGTGTGTTGTGTGACTGAGTGTATAAGCTCATCCATGCCTGATGTCTCCTCTGCAGATGGTGTCACTGGGAGACCAGTTGTCTCTATGGCAACCAGGTGAGCCAGGTGTCCTTACAGGGACACTCCCCTCAGACAGAGCAGTGTTCTCTGTCGCTCACAGCAGGTTGCGAGACATCAGCAACATCCCGTCTCCTGTGTGTGACGTTCAATATTCTGTGTATTTTTTGATTTATTAAAGTAAATGTAGAGCAAACATATTCTCATAAGCTACATAAATAAACAACATACATAAATATTGTTTATATATGTCTGAAAAAGTGTATGAAGAAGTACACACTTTTATTATTTCATTTTCTAAACAACTGAGGACGCAGAGAACGCAGACATTAAACACCAAAGATGGCAATTGCAACCTGAACAAATTGACTTTCCAGATCTGTTTCCTATTAGTGAGGAAGTAGAGTACATGGCCCAATATTTAGTGGCACTATGTAGTCATGTATTTGGTGGAGAAACCCAGCGTGTAACGTTACTACACCAGCAATCACCAGCAATCAAGTCGCTAGATGCTTCAACTTTGTTATCTGTGTTCATGTCCACAACGTCAAAAACCAAGACAGAGACTCAGAGGTTTGACCTTATTGAGTTTTGAAATGGGCTTTATAAACACAAGTAGTTTTGATCAGAGCAGTGGTAGCCATCACGTTTAATAGGGTGACGCGTCATGGTTGCTCGTAGTGACGGTAGATGTTGAAAACACAAACAGAAGATATACTGTATGTTTCCTTGTAAAAGTCTTCAAATAATTCCTTACTAGTCTGTGTTGCATATTCACGCCAACCATTTACTACGAGCAGCCATCGACGCATTCGGCTGAAAGTCACCAGTTAACACGGTTACTCATTGAACTCAAAATATCTGTTGAACACCTGAAACACCTTAAACTGTCGTGCTGCTGTTGGAATTCTGTAGAACTTGAGAGTTAAAATATGGATTTAGACAACCGAACACGCAACAGCTAGACATGTTGATGCTGGTTGTTGCATTGCAACACTTTTAATTCAATGTTTAAAGCTGGCAAACTGGCCTGGATGGCTGGCGCAAAATGTCACTTCCGTTGCCAACATGCTTTTGCATATTTTTGATGACGCCGGCTGTAAAAGTATCTATACGGTCCCCCAACCTCCTCTCCATAACTCAAAGAAACGATTAACTCAATATTTGTCATATACACAACTCATAATCAATGCTATATATACCCCAATGCTGTTATTATATATAGTTTCTGTCCCTCTTCTTGTCACCTTGATCATTTTGGATCTTTTGGTTGAGCCCGGAAGTTGATGTAATTCCCATATTTGTGTGTGTGATGAAAGGTTAATGTGCGTTAGACACTACAGCCACTTTCCTCAGAAGCTCCAAAGGAAAGACTGAATGAGACATTTTAAGGCAACCAAAATGTTACAACAAACTTTTATGAATTGAAAAAACACTGTGAGAGGGTTAGGGTTCTAAGATGACAACACGGACAACTCCCAGACCAACGCCATAAAACTTGAGAACTTGAGAACTTGAGAACTTCTGCTTGAGAACGTCCCCTCAGACTCTGGGAACACTTTTTATTATTTTCTGACAATTTGAATACTAAGTTGATTAATTGATAGACTACTTCTTAATGAAAATAGTCTTCGCAATAAAATAATCTTTGTGAAAAATATACATACCCATCTACGTTTTGGAAAACAGGTCTAGCCAGCAATGTTTTGGTCAAATCTTCTGAAGAAGCCATCCTAAAACCACCAGATGCACCAGTTTGGTTTGACATTTAGAATTACTGTAATTGTAAACTAATTTGAAGGGTTTGCTGGTGGGAAAAGACAAAGCTCCATCATGAGCTTAATCCACCAGCTCCCTTTTTAATGAGGAAACAAGCGATCAACTAAGTCTGGCAGCAGGATGCCAACAAGCAGCACCGTATTCTGGATTTTAATTGATCAATTTTGGTCAGAAGCTCATCCAATCGCCTGCACATTACTTTGTTAAGCCAGTGAAAATGCATATTGAGTTTTGCCAGAATACAGTGAGGGAAACGAAAGCTGTGGCTTTGCGAGGCGACTTTGGTCAAACACTATTGCAACTGAAGAGTCTATTACAGTGTCTGTGTTTATCTGACACGTTATCTGATACCTTCCTATTCTAAATGGGGAAATCCATCTTGCAAAAGTGGGTTTTTAATATTTATTAAAGCAATTACTTGAACTGGAGGGAAGCCTTAGAAAAAGTGTCCATTCCTCACCTCATCCGTGACCTGATTGGCTCTCCTCTGCAGCTCCTGATGCTCTGTCAGTATGGGCGGGTCTGAAGCCATGTTGGTCGTCCGTCCGGAAATCCGTGTGTGTGTGTGTGTGTGTGTGTGTGTGTGTGTGTGTGTGTGTGTGTGTGTGTGTGTGTGTGTGTGTGTGTGTGTGTGTGTGTGTTCAGTCCCAGGTGACCAGATTAGGCTGCAGCATCAGATGGTTTTGGCACCTGGAGAGCAGAGTGACACCATGATTATTTATAATGACTGTCAACAGATTCGACCAGAAAGAAGAGCTGACAGACCGACAAGGTTCTCATCTCCATAAAAACAGTTCATTTAGATTTACTTCATTTCACCAGGATGATCCACTCGATGCTGCTTTATGAGTGTACATATTAAAAACAAACAATAAGACAACAAAAACTTCCCATTTACATTTGAAAGCCTATAGATTGTTTTCCTGTATAGTGGCATATTACTGGAGGCTGCACTTGAACGCAGCATTCCTTACGAGAGGGATGTCATTACCACAGATTCATGCATTTTCTGAAGGGATGAAACAGGTTTCAATCAAATATTCTACTTTGTGCAAAGATAAGTCCAGATGTTCAAGCTCAGACTCTGTGGCCTGTGCCAGAGAGAAAAAGTACAGTGTTTATGTTTATTTTTCCTGTGATTAACAAAAATGTATGTAATGTTCAATATAATACATTACATTTGAATGTAATCAAGTTCATCTTGTGTTCAACCTACTGTTTTATTATGATGCAAAATAATTATTATTTTGGATGAATAACTTCCCTTGTGCTTTGAGTTATTGGGATGAATAAATAAAACTGACTTGACTCTTCAGATCATGGAATAAATACAAGGTGAGCTTAAGAAAACACGCTTGAAATATGGGATCACAAAATAATTTCAGACTCACCTATTACTTCCTGAAAATGAAAATGAACACTATTTAGCACCCGTGAGTGTTTCCTGTAGCTGCAGGGTGACAATGGCTTCCAGGAGCTGCTTCTCCTGACAGCTAACCAGTTAACACCGGCATGCCAGTTAGTTAGATAGCTGGTAGCCAGTCAAATATTACAACAGACCTGAAAGTGCACTGTGAAGTTCAATCTGATCATCTCGATCCATCTTCATTCACTTTGAGCGATAAAAGGCTGATAGCAAATAGCTGCTAATCTGGTATTTTCCGACACTGATACCTATCTGTTTTCAGAGATCTCTTGAAACTGGATGTCAGCGAGTTCATTTCACTTGTTAGTAGATATAGTTCAACAACAATTTCAGGATTACTAGACCAAATGCAAAACAAACATCCAATTTTGAAGTCTGACTTAAATGATCCAGATGCTGTAAAACCAGACTTCTCCCATCAGGAATAGTTTATGGCCCGTTCGTATCTCTGTATCTCATTTTCCTGGACAAATTTACAGTTCACATCTGGTTGATAAAGAGTTATTAGCTGCACATCTGGCTACCAAACCTATACAGTATAAAATCTCTCCTCTCTAAATAGAAGATCAGACGTCCCCACAATGCGAGTGTCCAACCAGGTGTTGGGTCCTCACAGTATCATAAAAACAGGCCCCCCTGCCTACTGCAGCTCCTCCGCACACCCACTTTTCTTTTTCAGACATTGTGTTATCAGACTGGAGCATCATCATTAGGCCTAGCCACTAATCTCCACCGGCTGCAATAAAGAAGAGGAAGGAGGGGCAGCGGAGAAGGACGGAAAAGAAGAAAGACTCTTGATGTTCTTTGGTGCAAACTGGAATCACACAAAAACAGAGAAGAGATTGTAACTAAAAGATATATGGATTGTATGCCACTGATGAAACGTTTAGTCTGAAACATTTTTGGTATTTTTCTGACAGACAGTTTAACTAATCACTTAATCAAAGTGTTTAAACGCTAAGTAAGACTTTCCTTCTGCCCAAAAGCACTCACGTGCATTTCACACAGTCCAGATCTTTGATCAAGCAAAAAGCACAACATAATCATTTTATGTTTTTCAATTATAATGAGAATAATGATGCAAAAATCATCATTCATCCTTATATTGCACATCATATCGCAATATGCACAAGCAGCATCTCATGGACGTGACAGGAACTGCAGCTGAAGATCCGCATGTCAGGATGAGCATCTGACCAATGAGGTGACAGCTGTCTTTGAAGGAGTTCATCTTCCAAAGCTGGACATTAAAATCACCCCACCATCTTGTCAGGCAACACGGCACAGAGTCAACAGTCAGAGAGGTCGACCTGCTGGAGAGGCAGCCGATAGTAAACAATGAAGCCTTCCTGCCACCTGCTGCACATCGTGACGTCACCTGTACGCCGCTGCTAACACAGCGCCTACTGCTCATCGTGTGTAGAGGACCTTAAACACTTGGGTGAACTCCCAGTCTACCACCTCTACAACCGGGTCGGCCCACGGGGAATTAAATGAGATTGTTACATCTTAAGACGTATGGATTTACATATTACATTTGCATCATAATCTTTTAAGTGGATGTTTAGACCATGAACAGAAATCACATTGGCAGTTTCTTCCTGTTTTATCTTTACTTACTCATAATCATCATCATAATAATTGAATTGGGCGCTTTTATGTCATGCGCTGCATAATTATTATTATTCTAAATTAAATTTAAGAGCAGCAGATACAGAAACACTTGAAAAATGTGGGCACACCTAACGTTATAGGGGGAACACCAATAAATGACTGCCACAGTATATGTTTAGTAAATGTTTGATAGCAAATGAATCTTCTATAGCACGCGGGGGTTTCTGGTTTAGAAACGTTCTTGCAGTGTAACTGGTTGAAAACTACACATGCTGTTTGGCCCGTGGCTCTTTATATTTTTCGGGACACAATTGAATCGAATATCTGCATCTTTTGATAAACATTCAGAGAGAATTACATTGCAACTGATGTGTTCACTTCAAATATGAAATGTGCATTCAAGGAAGATAAAAGATGATGGTTGATGAGCGATGCATCAGGTGGAATTGATCTTTAAAAAGAAAAAGGAGCTGATTCTTTAAAAATCGGTGTAACCGGACAGATCTGCTCCTCTGCTATTAAACACATCACTTACTGTTTACACTGAGAGACATGCAGACTATCATCACTGGCTTTTACGTCATACTATTTTATAATTGGTTAATTAACTAATCCAGTTTGCCTTTGCTTTGCATGATAGTGTTCGTTTCAAATCTTTCAGTTAAAATCCTCAAACTATATTTCAACACCTCGCTGCGGCTTTTTCATTTCCACTCCACTATCAAGCACGGTTCTTTATCGAACCACCAACTTGCGTTGAGTAGAAGTGAACTGGAGCGACAGCAGGCGGGTGTAGAGACTTTAACGATATCTATGTATGTGTTCTTTGAATGAAGTCTGCTCTATGGACGCAGACTTAGCCAGCCCTCCTACCTTTCACAGACTCTTCTTCGGATTCTCTCGTGAGTTGTTCTCCAGATTGTCCGAATTAAAACCTCCGCAGAAACCTGTTGTTCCTCCTGTTGTTTCCCCTCCTCAGCATCCCCTCTCCTCTGCACCGCCCCCCTTCTCCTCCACACCGGCCGGCCCCGCCCCGCCCCGCACCAAACGCGCCACAGCGTCGGTTCACTAAAACTCAAGTTCCTATCAAAGTGACAACATCACGGTGTGATTGTGGGGCATTAAAAAGGTACGCGTTGTATCAAAGGTATGTTATACACAGTACGAGTATTATAGGGGACATATATGAACATAGCTAGTGATAATATTACGTCAGTAAAGTCAATACTAACATAGTACACTATTGGCTCCTGGTTTTCATGTTGTCTGATAAGAATATATGAAGATATAAAATACGATAAGTCTTCTTTGATCACCAGATAGGAAATTCAGGTAATATAATGTCAGATGTGAAAAAAAGGCTGAATACGATTTTAATGTGAGGTCATTTACACTAACATTACTCTTTCATCATTATTTGTATTGAAAAAACAAGTTGAACTGAAGCAGGTTGTTATCGTGACCCTGGAAACAAAGGGATGATCACATGTCTACTGATCTGACCAGTTCAACAAACTTTTTTTTAATTCTTTGTTTATTTACCACAACATCCTTCTCTCCCGCCTCGAATCCTCCCTCAACATCACCGGAACTGCTCTCTCCTGGATTAAATCATATCTCACAAACAGACAACAGTTCATCAGTATCAACAACTGCACCTCCTCCACTGCTCCTCTGTCTCAAGGCGTCCCCCGGGGTTCGGTGCTTGGTCCTCTTCTGTTCATCCTCTACTTGCTCCCTCTTGGTAACATCATCCGTCAACATGGACTTCACTTTCACTGTTACGCCGATGATGTCCAACTCTACATCTCCACAAAAGCCATCACCACTGCTACTCACTCCACTCTCACCAACTGCCTCACTGACATTAAATCATGGATGCAAACCAACTTCCTCAAACTGAACTGTGATAAATCTGACATGATCATCATCGGTCCCAAATCCCTCACTAACACCTGTCACAACTTCTGCCTCACCATCGACAACTCCACTCTGTCTCCCTCCCCACACATCCGCAACCTTGGAGTCATGTTTGACAGCAACCTCTCCTTTGAACACCACGTCAAACAAATCACCAGAACTGCCTTTTTCCACTTAAAAAACATCGCCCGTCTCCGCCCATCACTCTCCTCATCTGCTGCTGAAACTCTGATCCACGCCTTCATCACCTCCAGAATTGACTACTGCAACAGCATTCTTTACGGCACATCATCCAAAATCCTAAATAAACTCCAGTACATCCAGAACTCTGCTGCTCGCCTGCTCACCCACACCCGCTCCCGTGACCACATCACCCCTGTTCTCCAGAACCTCCACTGGCTCCCCGTACCACAACGGATCCAATACAAAATCCTTCTCCTCACTCACAAAGCCCTCCACAATCAGGCCCCCTCCTACCTCACCCACCTGCTTCACCACCACACTCCATCCCGCCGGCTCCGCTCCTCTGATGCCAACCTCCTGTCCCTTCCACTCAGGACCAAGCACCGGACTTGGGGTGACAGAGCCTTCTCCATATCTGCCCCCTCCCTCTGGAACTCTCTCCCCAAAAACATCCGAGATTGCACTGACCTTTCCACATTCAAATCACAAATCAAAACTCACCTGTTCAAAACTGCTTTTAATGTGTGACTATTATTGTGTACTTTGTTTTTAGTGTATTGTTTTTATATTTGATGATTTTAATGTAAAGTGTCTTTGAGTGTCATGAAAAGCGCTATATAAATAAAATGTATTATTATTATTATTATTATTATTATTTACATATTTATTTTAGAGTCCTCAAGAGACACAATGGATAATTCCCAAGCTCAAAAGCAAAGATTTGAAAAAACTAACTTTAAAAAATGATCGTAATTTCAAATGGCAAAATTGTAGTTTATCTAGCGACCCTCTTTGACTGTGCTGACACGGCAGAGAGAACCATCACACTAACTTATTCATGATTGTATAATCTTCATTTGTGATATTGTGGCATATTTTGTGTCATCTGTCTTATATTGTTGGTCTCTTCTTGTTATTTTTGCCTAACTTGACCAGGATGCTCTTAAAAACTAAAGGTGGCCGTACCTTTGGAGCGGTGGCTCCGACACTGAAATGCTCTTCCTGGAGACGTTCGATCCGTGGTTTCTGTTGACACCTTTAAAAAAAGCAGCTGAAGACTAACTAACTCATTTAAACTGGCCTTTGTGTCCCTTTGTGCTTTGTACTGTTCATCATTTTCTGTGTTTTCATCTTTTATGGATTGTTTTGAATTATTTTACTGTTTTTTTGGCTTTGTGAATCTTGTTCAATGAAAGATGCTATACTAAATAAATGTATCATTATTATTATTAAGGAGAAATCTTTCATCTCAATGTAGCTTTCCTGGTTAATAAAAGGTTAACTTAATTAAAATGTTCAAGGAATATACTGCTCTGGCCCCAAAGGAGGGCTGTTACAATAAATCACTACAATCTCAACAACCAGTCTCTCATGTGGACATTCGTTGATAACACACAAACTAAAGCTGGCACCTATTCTTTCTTCTTTCTTCTTCTTTTTATTGACAACTTCATGAAGGATTTTTCCCCCATGTTTGTGTTTTCCCCTGGAAGCTCCTTTCTGCCACATTGAAAGTAAAACATCAGAAGTTCCTTTTTTGTTTAAAATGAACAGTAAGTATGATTAGTGATGGCTACAATATCTGAAGTCATTAAAAAAAGATTCCTGTGTAGAGAAACACTACTTGCATGAAAATCCAGAAGAAGTTGTCACACTCACAAACTGAAACTAGCCACAACACTTAATCGTCAGTTGTGTCACTTTATTGGGTTTCTGATAAAAAAAATCAAGACCGTTTAAACTTTGCCCTTATGAAATATAGGAATGTGTAACATGGGGACGTTGCAGCACCACTGCCTGGCAGCAGCAGCATCAGCTCCACTTTGGTCGCTGCACTTTGGTCCCGTTACCACGATGACGAGGGGGTTTTCAAACACTATTGCACAGCCACAAGCGCGCACACACACACACATGAGAGGGAGTGAGGGGTGAGATGAAAGAAGAGAAGAAGTTTTTGTTGTTGTGGAGCAGCTTCCCTCCAACACTTCATGAGTACATCGTCAGCTGAAGCCACTGAGAGACCGAAACAAACACACTGTTAGTGTCAAAGTAGCTCTGCAATGTCATCGTTTCAAGTATTTAGCTCCTTTAGTGCAGTAAAAGTACTGTGAAAATACTCCGCTACAAGTAAAAGCTCTGCATTCAAAACCTTACTTGGGTAAAAGTATGTCATCAGTAAAATGAAGTTAAAGTTAAAGTACTCATTGTGCAGTAACATGTTACCTGTCAGTGTTTTACTATTATATATATGATGGTTCAGGATTAATATCAATGCTGCATTCATGCGTATGTTACATTTTTACCTCCTTTATATTCTGTCGGCTGGTATAATCTACAGCAATGCATCATATTCTATGAGATCATCATGTGTTTGTAGCGTCTCTGTCCTGTGATCTCTAAAAAGAACAACCAGCCTGTTTGCAGCTTTGTGACGATGCCTTTTCCAGCTGAAGTAGGAGGACGTTCTCAACACATAGGAACACTTCATCCCTCACTTTATCACAAACATTCAACATCAACAAGTAGTAAAAAGTAAAGTGTAAAAAGTACAATATTTCCCTCTGAGGTGTAGTGGAGTAAAAGCTACTCAAGTACAGTACTTGAGTAAAAGTACTTACACATAGTACTAAAATCCTTCAAACCACAGGTTATTTCCAATAAAAATCCTATTTTCAACCGCTCACTTTTATAGTTTCAGGTTTATTTTCTTACTCGAATCTCACTAAATGTTGTTCTTACTGCCCGGCCTCCAGATGACAGATGATCTCACTTGATAAAAATGTTGACACACACACGTGTCCCTTTAATCTTTACTATGCATTCACAGCACTTTTTCATCATTCCATCTCCATTTTTATTTACAGTTAATATTGTCCTAAATGATGCTAGGATTGAACATCAGTCAAAACTCAGATAGTTAAACTCTCTGTGGTAAAGTTTATAGTACACGTTGTCTATCAGAAAGTATCAGCTATGAATAAAGAGAACTATCCCGAGGAAAGATGTTGTGCACACGCTACGCTGCAGTACAAAGAAAAACCCTGAAAACAATTGATTATTGCACTTCTCATAATAATGCTAGTATAACTAACAAAAAGAACACAGCGTAGACCTCTGTATTGTAATCCTAATTAAAACCATTGTTTCCTTCTTAATACCTGATACTATCTGATAAATCATTTTTACTATTGACTTTATCACAAAGAGGATTACAATACAGAGGTTTAATGTTGTCTTTTTGTTGTCGTTGTACTAGCATTACTATGAGAAGTACAATAGACAATTTGATTATAATTTGTATGGTGTTTTTTTTCTTCACCCTTTGCACTGCAAGTGCTGCACTAAGATCCCCCTTGGGATGGATGAAGCTGTATCTAATCTTAATTTCGGAGAATTGATTGAAAGAAAAGAAGAGTGAAATGAGCTAATTACCTCCTTGATGTCCAGGTCGATGGTGCCTCTGTTGTCCTTATCCAGGGTCTTAAAGGCTCCTGCAGAAAACACACACACACACACACACACACACATCATTTACCATATCTGATGACTCAATACAGTCATATTAGTCTTTAACATTTTATCAGTAAATAATGATTATTTTAAAGATTTAAAGATTGGCGGCACAAACAGAAAACCCCTTTAAAGGAAAGAGTCGTCACTCCACAGACTTAATTTCCATCATTTACTTGATGTCAAATGAATACAGCACTTCCTTATCCATATCATAAGGAAGAAAACATGATATTTATTCTGCCTCTTTACAGTTGCAGAGAAAAAGCTGGAGAGCACTTTCTTTCTTTGGACATTTCATTCAAACTTTTAGGCTCTTTGATTAAACGAAGACGTACGATGACTTGCGACAAACTTTAAACAAGCTTTCAGAACCTTATTTTAAATCATTTTGATTGAGAAGACACACAGTATGTCCGGCTGATTTTGAATAGAAATGTGTATAAAATGATGCATGCACATACATATCATTAGGGTGCAGTGATGCACCTTTAAAGACAGAGAGGAGAGAGGCTGAGGAAGAGGGAGAGACTCACTGCACATGGCGTCGAGTCGCACCAGGCAGCCAATGAAATTGTCAAAGTCCATGCTGCAGTGCTCATCGCTATAGCGACGGACAATCAGCTTGTAGAGCTGGGCATTTAGAGGGAAACCTGCAAACACACAGTTAGTTGGAGACTTTACACTCAGTTCACACCGATGTTCCTGGTTATTTAAACACACACACACACACACACACACACACACACACAGTTCCTCACCTGCAGCCTTGAAGGCGTTTGGCAGTTCACGAGAGTTGATTGTACCTGAACCATCTGCATCGTATTTTAAATAGATGGCCTGGAGAAAATAAACAACAAACAAATAAACAATGCGGTGAAACACCACAAACAGTTTTCACTGTTAGATCCTGAAAAAAACATCTAAAAAAGGGTCAAATTAAAGAAGAAGACAAACGGACCTGCCATCTCTTGATGTTGTTCCACATGTATTTGAACTCGTGGAAGCCCAGTTTCCCTGTGCTGTCACTCTGAAGGGAGTCAGGTCAAAGGTCAAGCTCACAAACCAGAGCAGAGTACACCAAGAACACACTCACACAACCCTGCAAACCCAACTAGTATAGATACAACTACTACTGCTACTACTTTACTGCTACTTCTACTACCACGACTGCTGTTACTTTTACTACTACTTATGCTACGACTACCTCTACTTTATAGTCTATAAAAACTATTTCCCATGGGACACAGTTTTATTTGATCTACTCATACTGCTGTTGATAGTGTAACAACTATTACTTGAATTACTGCTGTTGCTTCTGCTACTACTGCTACTACAGCTGTTACTGCTACTGCTACTACTACCTCTAGTACTAATGCTGCTGTTGATAGTCTTATTACAACTGTTACTTCTACTACTACTGATGTTACTTCTATTGCCTCTGCCACTTCTACCATTGCTACTACAGCTGTTACTACTGTTACTACTGGATCTATTACTATTGGTACTAATGCTGCTCATGCTCTTACTGTAATTATTACTTATACTACTACTGATGTTACTTCTATCGCTTCTGCTACTTTAAATGCTCCTGCTACCTCTATTTCGACAACAGAAATAGAGCTACAATTGCTACTTCCACTATTACAACTGCTAATGGAACTGCAACTAGCGCTGCTACTACTACTGCTTCTACTGCTCCTGAGTTCCCTACTCCTGGTACTACTACTACTGCCACTGCTGCTGGTGCCACTGCTACTTCTAGTGCTTGTAGTATCACGGCGTTAACACCATGTTTAGTGAAAGGATACGTCCATGACAGCCACCATGCTCCTGCAGGACTCAATGCTGAAACCGTCAGTCTTCAGGCCTCCATCTGAAACCAACATTAACTGATTCAACCTTCAAATAAAATACATCAGTAAGAAATACTGGCAAGGACAAAAAGTGTGAGTAGGTAAAACAGTTGCTGTGACAACAGCAGAAATAGAATTGCCAAACAGAAGAAATACCTTCATGTAGTAGGAAAGCAGTAAAGCAGACTCACGTTTGCCAAGGACTTTGTTGAGGATGTTCTTCAGCTCACATGGACTCACCTCCATGTCCTGTTAAAACACACACACACACACACACACACACACATCAGAAAAGGGTGTTTGTGCTCGGGTCGTTTCTTTCCGCAGAGGAAACCCCACAAACACAGCGAGTCACAGCTGATCTGAGTGTGACTCAAACCAAACTCAAGCTGTTTCCTTTTATTTCCTTTGATATTTTTCCAGCTTCTGACTCACTGCTGAAAAAAAAACTAAAAACCTCATAACAACTCTCAAATGTTCTCCCTGTTGCCCAAACACTGTGAAGCAGCGCCACGCTATCTCTGGATGGGTCCTTTCACAGCACCATGCAGGCACAAGCAATGTCTTCACTCATTCATAAAAGACACATCTTTGTGGTGAAACTGTGCAGATTAATGCAACTGAAAAGGAAATGGGCTGTTTGCACACGATGAGCAAGAAGACATTACAAGGTCATGAGAAAACTTGTGTTTTCTCAGTTTTGACAAAAAACCTGTTGTGATTTTTGCCATAGAGAAGAGCCTGTATTGTTTTTGGTAAATAGTCAAACAAAACTGCCACCAAGTGGTGACCTTTGTAGGCCAAAGAAAACTATAAGACCACAACTCCCACGGAGCTCCAGCCAATTAGTCAGGCCGGGTCAGGTGTGGGCAATTTGAAGTTGAAGATGCCCACGCAAGACTGTTCTCAAGCGTTCTCAACTGCGTTTAACTGATTTTATTTTAGTTTGTTTCTTGTGGTCTCTGTAAAGGCCTATTTCATTATTCTTCTTCAAAAGTTCAAGGTAAGAGTGGATGAGTCATTGATACACAAATGGTCACTTTAAGGGTAAAGTATTCCTTTCGTGTCAACTAAACTAAACTAGACTCAAATTCTCCTCCTCATCCACGGTTGATGTTTTCAAACTCAACTTCAATATATTCTGACAGAATCGAGGTCTGTGCCTTTAAAAAGTAACCACAAAGTCAGTCACAGCGGACTCCACCTTTACCGGCCATTTACAGATCTCCACCCACCCGGCGCTCAGCCAGGTGGGTGGAGATACTTTACTACAACGACCTTCATCCTCGTCATCATCATCATTATTACTGCTGTTGATTTAGAAAACCCGCCCACTGACACTGGGCTGAGTTCTGGTCTAACTGGTGCAAATTCCCTCTGATGAGTCAGAGAAAACCTCAGACACACAATATACAAACACACACACACACACACGCGCACACACACACACACACACAGCAAACGCCCTCAGGCTCGGGTGCCGCCCTGCCAGACAATGGTAGGAATGCAGAGAAAGAGCTCTCTTTCCAACGCTCCCTGGAGCCGACTCTGCTGAGAGTAAATAGAGTCACTGTTTATCTGTAACAACACTCTGGTTCTGAAGTCCAGCTGATATGTTAACATTTGGTTATGAGCGTTTAATCTTCCCTCAATGTCCCAGAATGCCACTGTGAACTGAAGAGGGATCTATAACAGAAACAAAGCACCTAAGCTTTTAATACACAATGAGTGATCATTGAAAGATAACCTAAGTGGCATTAGGATTGTAATGTAATGAAAAGAAACAGTTTAGATGTTTAAAATTGACTTTGCAACAAGAGTATTAACATTTACAAGAATATAAATTCCCCTCCGGAGCTTCCTCTTCTCTCTGTCTGATTCAATTCAGAAGGCTGGAAATCACATGTCTGCTTAATGCATTACAAGGCTTCCTGACTGAGATAAGACAACATCCGTCCATCGCTGACTGGCGTCTGCTCCGTCTCTCACACTGTCTCTGCCTGTTTCTGGACCGATTCTCTGTCAATGTCACATGAAAACACAGAGTTTCTGCTCTGTTTTGACCCTAAAAACTCAAAGAAAATGCTCCACAAAGTGGACACATTTTAGAACACAGCGCTTCAGAGTTCAGAGGACAACTTTCTGTTTCCTCCAACTCTCTCTTCCATTTCTCATGAATGCCTTTCAGCAGCCAATACAGGGGCTGATACATCTTTCTGTTTCTTTTATTTGATGCTATCAATGCAGCTACCCAGCGGCTACCTGTTGGGTTTGGTTTGTACGTATTGCACTATTTATAGCTGATGCTTTTAACCGTATTAAAACTAGAGCTGCACAATATCACTTCTGTTTTTACTGTCATAGCGATGTCCAGTTGTGCAATACACACATCGAGAAAATATTGCCATATTGCGCTTTGAATACAGCAACAACATATTAAATTACATTCTGTCTGGAGACACTATTTTATCTTCTTCTTCTGGTTTTACGGCGGTTGGCTTCCAGCTTATTAGCGCATTACTGCCATCACTATGTTGATATGTTGTTGACTCTCTGGCCGATCAGACGTTTATTGTGAACATCACGGCTCTGGTGTTTTTAGAGTTAGTTGAAAGAGTATCAGTAGAAAAGTGCACTTTACAATACGCACTCTTTTTAGTTTATTACTGGTGCCTGTTGTGCTCTGTTCAATGTTAAAGTTATTGAAATTAATTTCTGTGAAGTTATTTTAATTCAACATACATTCTTTACTCTGTGTTGGTGTGAGACAGACGGGTAGAAGAACCTGTCGGACACGATGGTGATGAACCAGACAAAGTGAGTAAGAGAGAGAGAGGAGGGGACAGTGGAGGGTGGAGTTTGGAATGCAGCCGACAGCAGGCAGACAGGTGTGGTGAGATGAAGAAGGATCAGGTGAGAAGAGAGAGAACCACCGACTCATAGAGAGATAGACACATCTTTACTGAACTTGCCGAGCAGCAAAAGCAGGTCGATATGTCAGTTGAAACAGTAATGAAACCTTTCCATCAATGAAAACAAGAAACTCCTGAAACAGGGTGCAGCGAGACGTATCCTTCCTCTGATTAAAGAGACACGGAGGTGTAAAACGTCACAACACAGGTATGCAGACACATTTCAAAGACATGATTCAATTACAAACGTACATTTACTCCTCAGATTTGAAGAATACTGATCGCGTTAAACATACTACATGTTACCCTGTTGTTTATTGTTAACAGCACTGACTAAAAATACATAAAAGAAAAACGGTGAACTGCAAACTATCTGAAAGAAACTAATCAGCAAACGAAATGTGTCTGATGGTTGAAGTTAAGTTTGGTGTTTACGTGATTGTTTCGGGAAAGATGCACAACAGACAACAAACGGGGGGGGGGGGGGGGGGCGACGACAAGGTGTCACAAGGCCAACCTGGAGGGCTAACCCGAAACATTTCTGCTCCACAAATCTGTTTACGGCTAACGAAAACACGACTCTTGGTTTCAGGTGATTATACACTAATGACAACTCAGTTGTGAATACTATGTAAATCCTACGCACTGTTCCTTTAAGACGAGGCCACGAAAAACTACATCTACTTATCATCTGCTGAAGAAATAGTGGCCGGACGGTGTTCTCCAGGAGCATCTCCATGATTATTATCAAACTTTAGAGTCTAGTTTTGCAGTAATTACCTTGAACTCTGCACAGCTCCTAACAACGATAAAGGGATTTTTGATTGAAGGAGGTCATCAGTTCAGGTTTCAGGTGAACATGAAATCTAAGTGACTGAGAAGTCTGTTACTGCTTTTAGTAATTATGTACAACGAAACATGCTGTTGTGGTGCTCCAGTCATTTTCCAACCCACTATCAAGGCTCATCTGTGTGCAGGGAGGATAAATAGAAAGTGGGCGGGAACCACAGCTTCACTGGGATCAAGTGAAACGTGCACACACAGTGTAACTGGGAGGGAAACACAGACCTGAGAACAGACATGGTGATTATGGACTCACCTCTCCAGCCAGCTGTTTGAAAACTCTCCGAAACTGTTTCTCCTCATCGCTGTCATGAGACTCGGAGAAGTTCAGAGGTCTGCGAGGAGGAGGCTGCAAACACACACACACACACACACACACACACACACACACACACATACAAAGAGCTACTGTTAGGCAGAGGAATGAGGCCCTGGCTGCATTTAAACATTCAGTGTGTTTGTTTGCTTCTGAAACCTTCCACTGGGAGAATTCTGAGTGTCAGTAACAAGGTTGAATCAAACCTCTTAAATCTACGAAGAGTTTCACAGTTAAGAGGTCGGGACACAACGTGGGGACGCTTGCTACGAGGACACGGACACCAACAGATTTACCTCTAATCTGAGAATGTTTCTCTTTGCTATCGAGTGAGAATAAAGTCATCAGCTGCCGCTAAATATTTCCAATCCACAGAAAAGAGCATCAGTATCTTGAAACGTTGGGATTTGACCGGGAGCAGGTTGGAACTGAAGCTACCTACAGCAAAGAGCAAAGTTAAACACTCTCAATGATCACATGATTAATGACGCGTATACTCTGAGCCAATCACACTCTGGATCTCGTAAGAAGTTTCATAACTAGTTTTCATTCTTGAGTTTGATTTTTTTGAATCTCTCACAGACGTCTTGTATTTTACTTTTAGCAGTTTGATGAATACTGTACAACACTGTACCCTGATCCTGTGTTTGTTGGTTGAATACATTCTAACAAAGACACATTTTAAAATAGTGCATTTCCTTTTTCCAACACCATGACATACTCGGGTCTGAAGAGATTATTAAGTGACAGTAAGAGCATCCATAGAGATACACACTCTGTGAGACGCGAGGCTCAACACGTGTGTTTGAGAAGGTCTCATCACAGGTTCAGAGGATCAGGTGTTACACTCACAGGGTCTGAGGACCTAAACTGAGCCGGGTCGATGTTGCTGTCGGAGGGGAAAAAACAAGACACGAGTCAGAGAGCAGCTGTGAAAAGATCAATATGTGCATTCAATACAGACGGTTAGCCTAGCTTAGCACGAAGACTGGAAGCAGAATAGACACCGTTAGCTCTGCCTAGCTCCATCAAAGAAAAGACCTTCTGTGCGCTCACCTCACAACATCAATGATGCCGCTGATCAAATTCTTTGCAAAAAACATTTTGCCTTGTGTCTGAAAAAGAGACAGAGACAGAAGGTCAGCAATAAACAACGGACACCAGGCAGAGTAAAGGTCAACATCTCTTACACATTAAACACATGTGGAGACTTTAAAAAGGAACACAACCCTGAAGCAATATTTGGTCAACATAACATCAACCAATGATGATGAATTAATGGAGTCATGGTCAGTTTGGTCAGAAGAGGAGTTTGAAGACATCTCTTTGGGTCCTGGTCTTACTGACTCTGCTTCACAATCACATAATCAACAGACTGAATAAAAATACTAAAATATAATAAAATGAAATAAAACTCATATAATATTATGTAATGTATTTTTGACACTCACAGAACTACTCTTCATTCAAGTAGAAATCCAAAACATACGCCATGAAAATGTGTCAGTCGACATCTTGAATATTTGAAATAAAAGTAATAATTAAAATACACGATGACGTCATGCAGTGTATGCTATGATCATTCTTCTGACCTCAAAGCTGTATGTTGACTGTGCTGCCGGCTAACTTACAGCATACAGAACACAATGCCTTCAGGCGGTACATTTATACCAGTACTTGTACTGTAAGTGTGCTTTTTATGCTGCTACTTCATCACATTTCAGAGGAGAGTGTTGTTGGTTATTTTACAGTCGCAGTGCAGGTCACTTTGCAGATTATGATTTTATATGAAGAAACACATAATCGGTTTATAAGATGTGACGTATTCTGACTAAACTACCCAACAATATATTCAGTTCATTATCAATTCATCCAGAAAATTCCATAAAATGTTCAAAATTACTTAATCAATCAATCAATCATCAAATCGTTGCCAAATTGTTTTTGTTCAATTAATTAGTTGCACTAATTGTTGCAGCTCTAATATAAAGTAGTTAAAGTCAGCAATAACATGACTGTTCATGCATCAGTATGAATCCAGTCATAATAATAATAATATTATGTATATATAATAACACTTTGTAGGGAGGTGTTCAGCATAATGAATCATTTTACTTGAAGGCTACTGCTCCGCGTTACAACAGTGTACTGAAGTACACTTCACTGCCGCTCCTTTAGTCAAGTAAAACTGTAAATGCAGAACTGCATCATTGTGTTCAATGCGATATTCTTCTTTTGTTGTACTTTTCCACCACTGGAGACGGGAGTGAACAATATGCAAACTGTCTATGTTTACACAGTCTTAACAGCGTCAGGTTTCACACACAGACATACACACACACACTTCATAAAGCTGCACACACGACGAATAGTTCATCAAACAAACATCAGACCTGCATTTAAACTAAACGCTCACTTCACACAGGAGGAACAACATCTGTTTTTGTATTACTTACTGAGACTTGTGCTTCTGCCGGAGAGAGAGAGGAGAGGCTGACAGGGAGCGAGCGAGAGAGGTAACGACACGCAGAGGGAGAGAAAGAGACGCAGATATTCTGGCAGGAGGACACTCCCACTTCCTGAGTCCAAAAAACCAGTTGAGCAAAAAGATCCGAGTTCTTTTTCAATGCATCATCAACCCCACCCCAGCCGCACGCGCACGCACACACACCTACACACGAACGCGCATACACACACACGCAAAGGTATGGGCAGTCGGCCTCCAGATCCTAACGTCCGCTACATTCTTGAGCATTCAACAGACACAGTTTATGATGCATTCAGGGGTCAGCGGGAAAACTCGGACATCGCCTTCTAAAGCTATTTTGGATGGAAATTCCTCAATTCTGATTACTTGACCGACTTTCATTAACCTGTTTACGTGGTTGCTGTTGTGTGTATTTGTTTATTGCACCACAGTGACATGGATGCATTACTGAACGGGCCGGCCCACGGTTCCCCATGGGCCTCCCCTGCAAAATGTCACTCAAAGAGACAGTACCAACGAAGAAGAAAGTCAAAATGACCACAAAGAGACACAAAACAACAAGAATAAGATGCAAAGTGACTACAAGGAGACACAAAATGACCACAGAGAGACAAAACGACCACAAAGAGAGGCTATACAACGATAATGACTGTGTCTTGCTCCTATGAAGTAGAGGTGGTGGGGCCTCTTGCATGTCTGTGCCCAGAAGGCCGTTGTCTCATGTTGCTGACCAAGCTTACAGATAATCTTATTGTTTTATTTTCACTCTCAACATTTGCTCTCTTTCCCACTTTGTATTGGTGTATTCCAGTGGCGGGCCGTCAGGGCCTGCAAGGCCTTCTCTGCTGGCCTAAACAGAATCACAAAGCTATTTATATTAAAAGAAAATTTATAATTTATTTTAGAATTTAATACTTTTTCTTAAATGCACTACATGTACCGGTATTATAATTTATAAAAATATTTTCCCATTATCTTATTTTCTCATTGCACAGCTACTGTCTTCCTCAGTTGCTCTCAGATCTCACCTCTGTGTGTCTATGCCAGATGCCTGCAGACTCGGCTCTGCCGCCAGTGCAGATTAAAGTACATGGGGACGATATGGTTGATTGTCATAGTGTTCAACCAATCAGATCTTTAGTTTGACATGTTGGGCGTATTCTTTGACGTGTCAGCGTCAGCTAGCGGCCTATAATGACGTCAGCATTACGTACCGCTCATGTCCAGGTGCACTCGCTGCAGAGTGTGCTGTGTTTGGTCAGTGGGCGAGCACGTGACTAAAGTGAAACTTGTGCTTGCTAGCAGAACTGAGGTTGTTAGCAGTCAGAGTTCAAGTGGAAAGATATGGAAGAAATGATGGCATTTTTAGTTTTTTTTACTTAGCTTTGTTTTTTTAACATCAAATGGCGGAATGACGAGAAGCTGATTTAGTGGCGGAGTTACTGGGAACGCCTTTCTCAAGAAGGACATTAAGCTGCCTGAGCAAAGCCGCTACACGACACCAAAGTACGGCGGGACACTTGCAAGCTACGGTGCTCTTAAAAACGTTTGGAAGGACCCGAGTGGATCTCCAGCTCAACCAACAAGTTCGCAGGGACACGGAGCTCCACATTGAAAAAGTTAAGAAGAATAGAATACTGAAAAGGACCTCTTGCTGGAACTGAAACACACGGATGTACTGCACAGCTGAGTTATTGACCTCTTTGTGAACAAAGAGGAGGATGGACTTTGTATTTAAATAGAACAGCATTTGGTAAGTGAAACTGCTTTTGTTTTCTTTATATCTGCAGTGTGTTAATTTTACCTATCGTGTCGTTTATGGATATTAGATATGTATATTATATATTGTTCCCTGATGGAGATAATATTTGAATGGCCCTTGCTCTTTAATGTGAGCGTTGCTGGATTGTTTTGTCATGCTTTGTTGTGAATATGTGTGACGTGTTGGGATCAATAGGGGCTTGTTTTAGTTATCAGCATTTAAGAAACTGAATTCTTGACATCAATAGAATTATTAATGTGAGTAACAATTATTAATGATTATTAATAATAACGGGGCACCACCCTGCGAACAGGGACCGATAACCAAACGATAAAACTAAGTCTCATAATTAGTGTTCACTCGTAATGTCAATAGTCGGGTACGACTATACATTCAAAGTGACAGTGAAGGATTGAATTCGAGCACAGGCTACGCATCCAGTTCTCATTACCTACATATGCACAAGTAATCACAGACGACTGCTCCTTAAAGTATAACAGGGTTTATTAAATTAAAATAATAAAAGATCAGATCAATTACCATCACAATCAACAAACGCCATCATACAATTTTATGTACCTAATATCTAAACAAATGAATAAAATGGGAGAGGATGTCTGTATGCGAGTATGTGTGTGTGTGGGTGTGTGTGTGAGTGTGTGTATGTGTGTGTGTGTGAGGGTCTCTGTGTGTGTGTGTGTGTGTGTGTGCAGGTTAAGTGAGAGAGGGGGGGAGAGCAGGAACATGAGAGAGAGAGAGATCATGAATCAGAGTCTGTGTGTAGTGAGAATGAGGATCGCTGATCATATCTCCCACAAACTGCCGTTGTCGCGTCGCGAACTACCGTCAGCTGTGCACGATATGATCGCGATCCCACACTTCACTCACAGAGCTGATTTAATGAAGAGAGACATCCCACACGAAGTGAAATAAAATTAATGAAAGTAATCCCCAAATAAACAGATCTTCCTAACTGCTGTGGGATGAGCGTCTGTTTCTTATCACGTCTCTTAAGCAATAATAACAAAATACTACATCCACTAGCAGCGACTGATCTTAAGGCAGACAGTTACGACAGGAAATACACAATATATGGCGGGGCTCCGTGGTCCGCGATAATTGCGCAATGACGCGGTGTAACAAGACAGTGATTGAACACAACAGGGTGCGGGAATAATAACACATAAATGAATTAACCTGAATGTATCTTAGGATAATTTAAGCTAAGCTATGCCCAAGATGCCATGATAAACTCTTATTTTGGAGAAGCTTCGTTCGATGGGGCTCGTTCCCGTGATGGGAATCGATCAGTCCTCGAGTGCGCGGCGTTTGAGCAAGCGCAGACTGAGTAGCTCGGAGCTCGGTCGCTCCCGGTCGCGTGACTCGCTCTGGAGTGGACGCAGACTGAGCTGGCATCGGCGCGGCGTTTGAGCTAGCGCCGATGGGGTCGGACCTCTGTGGCGCGGCTCGCTTTGGAGCAAGCGTGGGTCCGATCTGTTCTCGCTACAGCGGGGACAGTGAAACGTCGGGTGAGACGGCGTGGGGTCCGTGTCGGTTTCCCGGAAATCATCAGTCAGGAGGGGATTCGACGTCTTCCTGCTGGAGGGTTGGATGAGGGTGCGCGGCCCTCGTGGGTGAACATCGGCTGAGGTCGTTTTGTTCCTCCCGGAAATCGTGGGCCTTCGGTTGTCAGCGTGGCGCTGGGGGGGGGAGAAGGGCCCGGTGCCTCTACTCCGTCCCAGGACGGAGTCCAGAGGGAAGGGAGCGTTTGTGTGCTCCCTTGCTCGACGGAGGTCGAAGGGGAAAAAGCGTGGAGGTGTCAGTTGCAGTTAGTTTTGTTGAACAGTGGCTGAACCGCAGGGGTCCTGGTGCTGTCCTGGCTCTCGGCCAATGAGGTTGCAGCGGTGCTCTCAGGTGACTTCAGGAACCATATTTTTTTGGGGGGGGGGGAAATTCACACCTTAATGTGAAATTCCTTCAGAGGGGGTTTGGTGCTCATCAAACCACAATCAGGACGAAACCTTTGCTTGCAAAAGGGAAGGCCTGATTCTCTTTGTTCCCAGCACATGTTGAAGCCATGCTCAGACCCCAACAGACGGTTCTTGTGAGTTAGCTCTTGTCATTGTGTTAATTACATCGATTTTGACCATATGCATTGTCCGTTAATTACGAAGCATCCCGTCCTGCGTGGGGTTAGGGTCCGGATAATTGAATCCGTTTGGGCTGTTTTCTTTTACAAATAAGAATGATGGTCTGGAGAAATGGGGATTGTGTGGCGATTGCTTAGCCCTGTTTGAATCAGTAGGGAACAGCTAAACGCTGCGGGGAGAATGTAGCTTGAGTTTGTGCGTGTTGTTTTGCTTCCGGGGTCAGACGCTGACCCGGAAACTAAACAGACAGAGACAGACCGGTGTCCACCGAAAACGTTATATTTACCACAATTTAAGCTTCTGCATTTTCCAAATGCACCAGTAGTATTGTTCGGTTTGTAAGCCTTGTACCGAACGGTTTAAAATGAATACGTGATGTTACACCCGTAGAAACAAAAAAACGTAGCTGTGGCGCCATCATGAGGTTATTAGGTGGTAAGACAGCAGTGAAGGCCCAGGTATAAAATGCACTGGTGTATTCAGGATGAATAGAGATCTTGTGTTCATTTACTCTCTCTTTTTTCTTCTATCTTTTATTAAAGAAAGTAAAATCAAGTTGTTTGTAAAAACTTGTATGTGAAGTAAGTCATTGTAATGCGTCATTTGTGAGTATTTGCATCTAGAGTTTGCATTTATCTATCAAAACGAGTTGCTGCCTAATTGATCTACTGCCGGTCTATCAGTGATCTACACCTGCAGATCACAAAACATTAAAAACAATATTAAAACTATGCCTCTGAACTTTATTGATGTTGTTAGGATGCTTCATGTTCCAGCAACACAGCTCCACTACTGCGCTCTAAATCTGGCTGCAAACGGCCAATCCTCTGTGTTGAAATCATATTAGAGTTTATGTCTTTATTGTCATGAATCAAAACTTTAAATTATCTATATGACTGTTGTTGATTTTTCCCTGTAAAATAAAATGTGCTCCTCTTGTGTCAGAAACCCAAAAACAATAAAAAATAAATTTAACCCACCCCCAAAACAAATCACCACCACATGATATACAAGCTTTAAGTGTAACATTTAAAGCTCCATAATGTTGGTAACAAAGCAGTATTACAGCCAACCATTATATTGGAGGACAGATATGAATTATAATATAGATAATAATATAGCTATACATGTATAATATTTGTATTCGACTTTTTTATGAATAAAGAAAATTAACAAAAAACATGTTTTAAAAAGTGAACAAAGTTGATGTCACTTTGGAAAAAAGAGAGAAAAATATACATTAAAAAAATAATTTAGTTTGGGCCACTTTAAACATTACGTTTTGACGTAAAGTGCGTTTGTGTTCTCTGTCCAGTCCAGTGTATTGTTCAGGTGAACTCCCTGGATGTTCATTGGTACAGGACAAGAGCGTGTACAGCTGCGGAGAGTCCACCAGCAGCTCTTTGGTTTCCCCTGAGTTGATCAGGGCCCCGTTCCACATACGTGTCTAACTTAGTTAGCCGGATACTTTTCAGAATAAGATGACGTAGATCAGGCTTTTCGGTTCCACGAAGCAAGTTCGGCAAAATCACCATGGCAACACATCCAAAAGCTTGAACCTGCTCCAGCGCAGGCTCAGTGAAGGTAGCTGGATAAGCTGGTCACTCCCCCGGAAAAAATGGCAGCTCCTGTCACATACGGTAGTCTAATGCGCTTGCGCATATACTGGGGGTTATACGGGAGTTCATGAAATGCATGTAAAGTGAGACACACGTGATCCTTAAAACCAGCTGAGCAAACTAAGAAGCCTCTATTGCATTAATGTACAGCTCCCTTCCTCACAGATCCACTGATGAAGGAGGATATTAGTTAGATGAGCGTTTTATAGGGAGAGAGTTCTTCCACATCGCCAAGATCCGTTATCACATCATGATGACTAGAGCGCTATCCATTCTGCCGACAAGGAATCATTTATTTACAGAGCTTCTCGAGCCATACATTGAACACCACACGCCGCAGCCGAGCATTGACTGTCTCACAGACTGGATGCAGCCTTGCGCTGTTCTGCGAGTGCTACATTTTACAGTGTCGGCGATGCGGAGAACAAGGGGAAAGCCGCTGCATGCCGCGCTGTTCGTAAAGTTTGTTTGTCGCTTAATAAACTTATGGATGTGTTCATTACATTACCATGGCACATATTGTATTGACTACCATTCTGAATTGTGTGTGTGCTTAGTGTTTACTTGCTCCCATGTCCTCTTGATGGCTGGTTGCATACATGGGGTTAAAGCACTCATAATGATATGACAGTGTTATTAGTACACCAGCACATCATTATTGTAGAACATGGTGTACTCATGATAAGAATAGAGAGAATCACACACATATTTCTTTTCACTGCTTCAATTGATTTAATGTCTGATTATGAATAATACACATACTGATCCGCCCATAAACAGATTCTCACACACACATATTCAAACTAGTTCTATATGGTAATCTACACATACATGTATATACACATATATAGTAGGCTACATGATACATAAGGGCATACAGTACATATATCCTCATATTAATTCATATCAATTAGATCCTCTTTGGGCTTGTTTTTATCTACTTATTCTGAAAGAGTTGAGATAATTATTTTCGCTATAAGATCTCATTCGATGATGCATTCCATGAAGCCTACTGCCAGCAGGCACATTTAAAGACATAATCTGATTGATTGGGGTGATGAGGCATTACAATTAGCTGATACATTTTCCCAACACTTACGCATTTAACTTGTCTGAGATATTTCGCCGTGCTTCCTGTCTAGCCCTCGCAGCGGTGGCGGTGTTCGATTTGCCGTGATTATGGTCTTGAAATCCTCATATGCGTTCATGATCATCTCCTGCTGGTCAGCGGAGTAAAAAGAGGCTCTTTCTTTGACTTTATTTGACATTGTACTGTTAGAACATCATGGTTTCGGTGATCGACGCTTCCCCCTTTTGACGTAGGACGGGCACGCGCAATTATCCTGATCCTGATCGTCTTGTTCAAATGAACGAGACTGTTTGAGAGCGGATTAGCCTTGGAGAAACCGACATAGCCTGACATCAATCATCTCGTTAATGTAGGCTGGCTAATAGGACATTTGATCGACTTTGCTGAACCACTTACGTGGAACGGGTCCCTGGAGGCAGTTCCGCTGGCACCGTCCAATAAAGTCCTGGTTTAGTTCTAACCCAAATATCTATACATAATATATCAATTATCCGAGAGAATTGTTTTGTTGCTGCTTAATTGAAAAATCAATTGCATTCAATAATTAAAACCAACGTTTGTTGGAATTTTGTAGGAATGCACTACTGTTTTTGTTTTTCATGTGTTTTCATCCATTACAATTCCTATTATTAATAATGTATTTACTGTATCCAGGAAGTCTCCATATAGTTTGAAGTGGTAGAATAAGAATTTTTTTTTATTATATTTATTTATGTAATATCTATTATTTATCTTAATTGTTGTTATTAATATTATTAGAAGAACTGCAACATCACATAAAGTGAATCCGTGGCTAGCAGTGTTTTTTATTAGCATAACATTATTATTATGAAGATGCAAATATTATTTTTAGTGTAAACAATAAAAACTTCTGAAATGGTACAAATTGTAAAAAGTTGTTTTCTGGTCTTGAGCTCTAATCCGGGTTGATGCTTCCCTCTGGTGGTCACGGTGGTGAACTACATCAACGTGTGTCAAGCTAGACACCATGACATACATCCACTTTCGACTAATCCGGTAATTCAAAGTAAAGCTAGAGGGCTCAAACTGAAGCAATGAGTACTGAACAAAAATAAAATAAATGATCATGTTAGCGTTAATTGTTATCTTGTGTTCACAGTTAGAGACTACAACCCCACATTTTTCAGCGTGAATAATACAGATTATTGTTGTATTTTTAAAATAAAAAACAACATCTTTATAAAACAAATTGTTAAACTTCCGCTGGCCCTTGAAAGCATCATTCCTCCCTTCCAACGTCAGCCGGAACCAGGAAATGCGTTGTGAGTTGTCGCGTTGGTTTTAGCTGTTTCTGTTGTTTGTTTTTTTCTTCGTGGGTCACAAATGGCGCGCTCCACGGGTCTGGGTTGGACCGGACCGGGACTCTGGTCTTTGGCGCTGCTGCTGCTGCTGATCGGGACGGTCGGTGCCGTGTCCGAACCGGGAAAATGGATCCTGAACATCGACAGCGTGAGTTTCCTGGTTGTGATGTTGTCAGTGTCGGCGTGTTTTAGCCGTGGATGTAAAAATAGAGCGGTTTTAGTTTTAGCGGGTAGTTTGAACAGGTTAGAGAGGAAGTTAAAGGTGGTGTTACTGTGGTGTTACTGTGGTGTTACTGTGGTGTTACTGTGGTGTTACTGTGGTGTTACTGTGGTGTTACTGTGGTGTTAAGGGCAGGTGGTGTTAAGGTGGTGTTACTGTGGTTAATGTGGTGTTAAGGTGGTGTTAAGGTGGGTATTTCCATTTTATGCATCTGTATACTTCTACTCCACAACAATTCCTCTGAATTGTAGTTTTTATTCCGCACTAACCATGTTTTTATAACATTAGTTACTTTTCAGATTCAGATTATGAATACAGAATATAATCATCAAATTAGTGTTATTATTAATCAGGGGAAAGTTCACGAGCAGCAACATTAATATTTTCTTTAATTGACTTTTCCTTCAGTAAAATTATGAATGCAGGATTCTTACTTGTAGCAGAGTATTTATACATGGTGGTATTACTACTTTTACTGAAGTACCAGAGTATTTCTGCCACCACTGAATGTGTGTCATGATATCAGCTGATTTATGAGGATTTATTAATCCGTGATTATTTTTTACATGGGGAGGACCACTCTCTTTAAAATCCATTTCTTATTTTGAAGCTACATATTTTGAAGCTGTTGCGTGTTTTCCCCCCACATCATGACAGACAAAAGAAAATGTTTTGAGGACAAAATGATTGATCTTCTTAAAAGTATGTCTGGAACAACATCCCGGCCCGAAACTCTTCAACACAATTTGAGTCAGTAGATTATTTATGGTCTGAAATGTCTAAATGAATTAACCGTTAAATCAGTGAGAGGAACACACAACAGTCATATTCCCTCCATCCTTTTCTTCTTCTGGTGTTAGTGGTTTTAGTAACCGTGAGAAGTTCCTCGTTCTCACAGTTGAACAGGAAGCTCAGCTCTTCTTCCAACCGCTGTGTTTGTCTTCAGAGGCACATTCACGTGTAAAGTCAATAAATCCCCCAGTTGCCTGAGATTCAACGAGGGAAGCACTGCTGCTGTTAAACAAACTCTGCTCATGTAAACACGAGGAGAAGTCTGATCAGTTGTTTGTGTTGCTTTGTTCCAGGAAACTCTGAAGAAACAGAACTTCTTCTTCTTCACTAAAACTCTGTTCAGCAGCAGCTCCATCCATCTCAAACGTAAGTAGACAAAGACCTAAAGGAAACCAGAAGCTAAAGAAATGTGGACATTTTGAGAACTCGTGTGCTAACGACAACATCGACAACGTGAACACAAGGAAAGTTCTGCGGCTTGTTGATCAAAGAAACCCGGTCCCACATGTATCACGTCATTTGCTGCGTCACGTGTTTTTGTGCAGACCGGACCGGGTGAAGATCTCGATGTCATCTCAAAACTCCCGGTTCCGAGACATCGCGTTGTGTAGCGTGACCAGTACAGCGATCTGACCGCTTTGAATACCTTCTAGTGGGAATTGGCTTTAAAAGGCAAACCAAAGAAGTGGACTGTTCCTTTAACCTGATTTCTTTGTCTCCCCCCCCCCCCCCCTGTGTGGTCAGTGTTGTCAGAGACCTGCAACTCGTCGACACCCGTCCAGCTGAACCTGTCGTGGTATCTGAGGAACTCGCACTGCTACGATGAAGTCTTCAGCCTGGACGTGAGACCCTCCACTGTTCTCTGCTCTGTTCTTCTCTTGAGCCGTTCACAACCTCAACCCGACCTCTCAGGTCCAGATCTGTAGCTCTGGTTTGCTCTGACTTTAGGTCGGTTACCACACAGGTGTACATTTAAACACTTAATACAGGAATAACACATTTTGAATTCCTATGATCACTATTTAAGTCCGTGTTATTTATTTACTCATTAATGATCGGACATTTTCTACCTGAGGCCTGATGTCCTTACTGCATCAATACCCTGCTTATAACACTACAGAAATCAATCATTGATACAAAATATTGTTTAAAAATGCTTTATATTCATACATTTGTCCATTGCTTTTGCTGAAAAACCTAGTCCGCTTGCTGTGTCCCATAGCGACGGTGTGTTGTCCCTGCAGCGGTGTGTTGTCCCATAGCGACGGTGTGCTGTCCCTGCAGCGGTGTGTTGTCCCATAGCGACGGTGTGCTGTCCCTGCAGCGGTGTGTTGTCCCTGCAGCGGTGTGTTGTCTCTTTGTCATGCGTCTCATTGTTTATCCATCTCCAGACGGCGCGCGCAGGAAAATACTTCAACTCGACGGAGGTCAAACAAGGAGGAGGAAGTGGATATTATGTTTTTCACCAATATCCTGCCGTCACCTGCCAGCCACACATGAACCCCAACACGGTGATAAACACACACACACACACACACACACACACACACACACACACACACACACACACACACACACACACACACACACAGTGTATATAAATTGACTCACAGTGCAAACAAATAAGTAATGAGTGATGTGTATGTGGTGCGTTTGTTTTATGACACAGTTCGTCCCGGATATGCTTGCGATGAAAACACGGCTGACAGAAGTGACTCGTCAACAGGTGAGACACGTCCTGCTTCCGTCTCTCTGCCCGTCTGTCCCCACCAGAGCTGCTCAAAGACAAAGAGAAGAATCAAATGGCTGCCAAGGCTGAACAGCCCCAGTGCATGTTGCTGCTGCCGTCAGCGGCCGTGTAGCTTCAATGCAGGCCGCCTTCAGAATGCACAACTGTAAAGACTTCCAGTATTCTCCGAGGGGAATCCAGTTAGACGGGAGTTTGTCTTCAGAAACTCTACGGACCTGTTCTGTGATAACAACCATTCGTCGCTCCCTCTGGCCTTCTGACTCCACACTTTGTGTCAGATAACATCGGTTCTTGCCGCCCACGCACGGTAATACAACGGACGACAGTGATGTGTCCTTCCGTGTCGAGGCCTTGAAGTGTGTGTCGAGTAATCCAGGAAGGTTTTTGTGAAGCGCGTATCGAGGCTCGTGGTGATGACGTATGTGGTGACGTTCGCGAGTTTGGCGTGCGATTCTAAATATACGAAACACAATGGATCCCCTCACATCGGGTGGACTTGGGACTTTGTTGCGTGTTTGTTTGCAATCTGTTCGAGCGTCACAAACATCATTCATTCAATTCAATGCTTCACACTCCGATGCCATGGTGTCATTATAATCACTCTGCCCGTTTCACATTTATTGTCCACTTGATGGCGCAGATGAAGCAGCATGAAGCTTCGGCCCATGAGTGAACCAATTGGATGGAAAGCTTCATGAAGCTTCATCTCGCCATCACTAACGGGCGATATGTTCAGCAGGAACGCTCATGTGCGTGTACGATAAGTCTACAACGTAGCTATCACGACTGGCCTAGTTGTCAGAGTCACCTACACATGTTCAATGTCTGAGCTGAATATTTCGCTGATTTTGACAATATTGATGCGATGCAAGAATTTAGAAGGAGACTTGAGCGAGACCCACAGTAACAAACCGACCGCATCAAGCGGAAGGTAAAGCGTTAGAATGCACCAGAGGGTCTTTTCCATAATGTCGTCACACTTCTAACAGCAGTCTGAGCCGGTCTGTGGCCAAAGTGAGCACTTTTAGCGGACGTGCATTGAAGGTGCATCGTGCGCTTACGTTGCAGCGTCTGACGTCCGTAGTCTTCTCCCTAAAACTCTGACCCGTTTAAATAATGTTGTCACTCAGACATAGAAACATGGTCCAGGTTTAAAAAATACCAAAATAACCCTTAAATCATGCAGCCGGTATTTCTTCTAAATCACAAGTAAACAAAGTAACTAACAGAAACCTCAACAACATTTAGTCGAGGAAAATAAGATCCTTTAAGGAAACTAACATGTTGCATTTATCTTTAAGAATCCTTTTGTTTATTATCATTAACTGTTTCAAATACCTTTCTTTTTTCTGTGTGTTTATCAGCCGGTCACAGAGAAGACTTCAGGTCGGAGGAGAAGGAGTGATGCTCCTTCAAAACCTGCAAAGCCAAAGGTGTGCACATCCAACAAACTCGTCCTGCAGAACAGGAAGCAGGACATGCAGAGACAAAGATAGCTGCAGTGTAGTAGAACATGACGCGGGTACCTCCAATCAAACCTGCGGTAAAGACGTCAGAATGTCCTGTTAGAATGAAGAACACAGACCATCCAAAGCTCCAGTGGAACATTGATTTACAGATTAATTCAACCTTTCTGTGGAATAAAGAGCAGAGCAGGAGAAAGAAAGAGGACACGTGGTTCAGGAGAGCATAGTTAGAAGAGAACCTGCACCATGAAGCCCTTATGGGTCCAGTAGAACACACCATACAATAGCTAACATTTACTAGAACTAGTGGTGTAACGGACCTCTGTCGATCCGTGATCCATACGGATCCCTTAACGGTTCGGCAGGCATGTGAACCGCAGTTTAACGTTAAGCATCACAGAGTGAAATAAAGTTTTACTGACATCGTTATCCACCAATACTCAGTGAAATATGAGATCAGGACGTCATGTATGTTTCTCTATAGAATAATCCAGTTGTTTGAAGGAGATGTTTTCACAACATGGATAGATATTAGAGATGAACTATTATTTTAGATGTTTAACTGTTAAATGTTTGACTCACTGATTGTGTTGCTCTCTGTCTCTCAGGCTGCTGCAGCACAGAAGGAGGGTGATTCAGCCCCAAAGGAAAAAGCTGCCGTCCCTCCCAAAGGGGTCAGTCAGGTCTGTTCAGTAAACCTGCTCGTTATAGCAGACACAGAGACGCTCGTGACTTTGAGGGGTTCCTGTTTCTAATCTCAGAGTACCGTATATATACGTAATGCGTTACAGAGCCGTGACGCCTAGTCGGCAATCTCATGTCAGCTGACATTTTTCCGTAGACTGTGTAAGAAGTGGATGTAGTCATCATGATGTCACATGTTGGTTTGTAGCCAATCACAGTAAGCCCTAAATCACCCCCTGCTTTATTGTCAGTTTGACTAACTGGACCATCATTTATGAAATCAACATCAACAGCTTCCTTCCTCTCATTCACCGCCGCGCTGTCTCTCTCTGCCCGCCCTCTCAGCTTGCTCGCAATATCTCTCTTTTTCTCTCGCCCTTTTTTAAATGAGTCGGAAAGCTGACAGCAAAGCTCAACTTTACTTTTGTTTCTATCAAACAAAGAGAAATGCTCTCCCCTCGTCTTCGATTGGTCCTAAGTAGATCCTGGAGTACTTCCATGTGTCTATGACGCGCTACACGCTGTGTGTGTGTGTTTGAGCAATCAGCTGTGGTCATCCCTACAAACCACGCTTTGAAAGTTCCCATCCTTTGAGAGAGTACTACCCCTGACCAGGGTGTTTCCCGGAACCTAATTTACGTTCCTCAAAAGGTTCCCAGTTCCTGGGGAAAAAGGGGCTTAAGTTCCAAGTTGACAGAAACCTGGCGTCAGTTGTCATCAACCTTTGAATGAGTCACTTTCTCTTTTTATCTGCCTCTACTCAATGGTCAGAAACACCGGCACTGCACAGGAAACTCTTCTTTTACAACAAACAGTTCTATAAGAACACAGAATCCATCCTGTCTGATTGTTCCTAATCCTTTACATCGACCGTTTCAGTTTCTGCCATCTGGAACCCTCCTCAGACTCCCACTCGTTACAATCAATACATTCAAACACTCCTTTGTACCCTCTGCCACCTCTGAGTGTTTCCACTGTGGGTTTATTGGGTGGTTGTGTTGTAATAATGTGCCCTAAATGTATGCATGTGCTGCATAACCAATTGCCCCACTGTGGACAAATAACGTGATTGATTGATTGATTGACTGTCTTTGTTGCTCAGATGGCTGCTTCTTCAGAATTCGATGTGGTGGCCGAGAGCTGGGAGGACGGACCGTACATGTTCATCCTGAGTATCAAAGACAAGAGCAGAGCCCCTGAACCCGCTAACCCTCCCACACCCTGGACTCTACAATGTCAGTCACACACACACACACACACACACACACACACACACACACACACACACACACACACACACACACACACACACACACACACACACACACACACACACACACACCTACCAATACAGTGTAATGTACTACCTGTTCAAATGCTTGAAGAGTGAGTTCTTTCTTTTTAAGTTCATTCCGCTAACTGCTGCTGAGGCTGTTTGTGCACTTTGTTCCTGATGCTCTTGCTTACACTACGTGGATCAAGTGTTTCAAGGTTGCACATCACGGCAGTATTGAAACATTACCGAGAGCAAACAAACACAATGGATTTATATTTATATTCTTTGGGGGCGACCGTGGCTTACTGGGTAGAGAGGGTTGTCCGCCAACCGAAAGGTCACCGGTTCGATCCTCGGCTGCACCGTGTCCTGTGTCAAAGTGTCCCTGAGCAAGACACTGAACCCCTAACTGCTCCCCGGGCGCCTGTCATTGGCAGCCCACTGCTCCCTACATATACAGGGATGGGTCAAATGCAGAGAATCATTTCCCCACTGTGGGACTAATAAAGGAATGTTTCTTCTTCTTCTTCTTACCGACCCTTGCGAATCAGCTCTGAATGTCCCAAAGTGATCGATAATGTTGCTGTGTTAATGTAGCTGCTGTGTTCCTCTCAGATGTGTCTCCACGTCTGGAGTTTGAATGTAGAAAACCAGTTGATCTGATAGCGCCTCTTTGTGTTTGCAGTGCAGATCAGCATGAAGGGTCCTCATGACTACATATCAGCTGCTGAGTGGCCTATGATGGTGGTAAGAGGACACACGTACGCAAGACAAAATAACACTTTAGGAACAACAATCAAACATGGGTTAGTCTGTCTTCTTTCCTCTTCTCTGTAAACAATTGGATCAATAGAAATATAGATCATGGGAAATATAGAATATCACCAGATTTATCCTTTAAAAGAGCATCTAACCAAAAGAAGAGTCAGACGCTGTGTTTAACGCCCAATCAGGGCACACGGGATTAAAGCGCTGCTAATCCCAATTAATAAATCCATGGAGAGACTTCAAGATTAACTTCGTTGTCATTCACACTATTAGGACAAGTGCGCGGCAGAACGAAATAATGTTGCATCCAGGTCATGACTGCAATATAAAAGAGTGCAAATGACAGAAGCAACAGGTTAATACTGTAAGCATAAATAGGACAAAAGAAATGCACATATCGGATCCAGTTGTACGTGTGGGATGAAGATGAGGTATCTCTTACCGATTTCTCACTACTGTCGGGAGCCAGTGCAGCCGCTGTCAAGCAGGGCGCCGCCATGAGTAGGTCAAAGTTCAAGTAGTTTAAACTGAAACATTCATTTAAAGAGCACTGAAAGCTATAGTTTGGAAGTCGAGGTACTTATCCATAGTTGAGGTTACATGGTTATTTATTGTCGTTCTACAACATTTGTTTGTTGTACCATTTAGCTACATCAGAAAAACACACAAAAAACCCTCTATTATACATGTAGGGTGGAGGATGAATTAAGAAGTCTCACAGCCGGAGACAAAAGCTGCTCTGAAGTCTGGTGCGACAGGAGCTGATACTTGTGTATCTTTTGCGAGGCGGCAGCAGGGTGAGAAGGCTTTGGCTGGGGGGGGGGTCACCAATATCGCTGATGCTTGGTCGATGGGCAGTTTTAAGCCCCTGCTGCCCTCCTGTCCTGGACAGTGCACATCCCATGCCAGTTTGTGATGTTGCCCGTCAGGATGCTTTCTTTTTGCTCCTCTATAAAAGTGAACAAGTGCTTGGCACAGGATTTTGCCTTCTTAAGTTTCCTTACGAAATAAAAGCCGTTAAATAGGAACTTAAAGCTGCTTAACTTAACTTGCTCTATAGGCATATTACGCGCTATATTTTGAATGTAGTGCACAATTGGTGATTTTTTTTTTTAGGTGTCTAAACTACATTTTGCTGCCCCCCCACCCCCGCGTCGAGAGTACATTGCTTTTATCCAGGTGCTTGTACTCCTGTCTGTTTTTTCAAACTGGGGGTGTGCCGACTGCCACCTATTGGTAATACCCAAACTATGGATAAGTACCTCATACAGCCCCCAACTTCAAAATATCCAAATTATCCTTTTCAGAATCTGTTATATTTGACAAATGTCTTCTTTCTTTTTTCCCAAAGTCAATATTGTCTCTCTGTAATTGTGTCTCCAGTTCTACATGGTCATGTGTATCGTGTACGTGCTGTTGGCGGTGGTGTGGTTGGCTCTGTCGGCGTGCTACTGGAGGGATCTGCTCAGGATCCAGTTCTGGATCGGAGGAGTCATCTTCCTGGGCATGTTGGAGAAAGCCGTCTACTACGGCGAGTTCCAGAGCATCAGATACGACGGCTTGTCAGGTAGGTGAAGACACAGAGGTGGTTTCTCTGGACTGATCTCGGGGTGAATGTTTGACGCAGCGGAGCGCTGAGAGATAACACGTTCTAATGTGTCCTCCTGCAGTCCAGGGGGCGGTGGTGTTTGCTGAGGTGCTCTCTGCGGTAAAGAGGACTCTGGCCAGGGTGTTGGTGATCATCGCCAGTCTGGGATACGGCATCGTTAAGTACGTCTTCCTTCTCACAGCTCTCTTTGTACTTTTAACACCATGAGGTTTTCTTGTATTTTTGTGAAATTTGTGCTATACTACATCTAATGATTATTTTCAGATAATCCTTTAGTCTATAAAATGTAAAACTAAATTCTGTGTAATGCCTGTGACCAGTTATTTTGGTGTGACTGATCCATAACACTCTTTTCTGTCTGTCTGTCCACCAGGCCCAGACTCGGTGCGTTGCTCCACAGAGTAGTCGGAGTTGGTCTGCTCTACTTGATGTTTTCTGTCATTGAGGGGATCCTACGAGTCAACGCTGTAAGTCGTGTGTGTGTGTGTGTGTGTGTGTGTGTGTGTGTGTGTGTGTGTGTGTGTGTGTGTGTGTGTGTGTGTGTGTGTGTGTGTGTGTGTGTGTGTGTGTGTGTGTGTGTGTGTGTGTGTGTGTGTGTGTGTGTGTGTGAGAGAGAGTCTTAACTTTTTTCTCTCTCTAGGATCGAGGCGACCAATCCAGCAGTAGACTTTTGTGCGACATAGTGCTGGCCTTCACTGACTCCTGTGTTGTCTGGTGGATATCCTTTTAAATGTGCAAACATGTTGAGTTTCCAGGTTCTTTTATCGCACATAACTTACACTAAATCACATATTATTTTTCAAATACAGGTCTATATTCACTGTCTATCATTTTAAGTGTGCAAGTATATGTATTCATTTAAATGATCCCCATTATCTGATGGCAGTCGTACCATCTAGTCTTCCTGCGGTCTAGGATGTGCAGATTCTGTGCACAAAGTTTGTGCAATACATATTGCCCTCAAATATTACAGCAAAAAAGGAACAGTTAGGCAACGGAAGATACTGGTGCTGAGAGAAAGTTACTGTTTTATAATGACGTCCACCACTAAATGATGTGCATTTGCAATAAATGATGATTTAATCTAACGGATATTAACATCTTTAACCAGAGTTAAAAGCAGCCACAACTACCAAGATCATAGAAAACTTTCAAAGATCAAGGAAAGAAAAAGGGCACACTTATGAGAGAGAGAAAGAGGCAGTGAAAAATGCCTATAAATGCAGCGTGATAAGAATACAACACTACTCTGCCAAACCTTAAACATTGAGGTTGAGGTTAGGCATTGAGCTGGTGTGGTTGAGGTTGGGCATTGAGCTGGTGTGGTTGAGGTTGGGCATTGAGCTGGTGTGGTTGAGGTTGGGCATTGAGCTGGTGTGGTTGAGGTTGGGCATTGAGCTGGTGTGGTTGAGGTTGGGCATTGAGCTGGTGTGGTTGAGGTTAGGCATTGAGCTGGTGTGGTTGAGGTTAGGCACTGAGCTGGTGTGGTTGAGGTTAGGCACTGACCTGGTGTGGACTTCGAATGGTTGAAGCTAGGATAGGTCATCAGGCAGCGAGTCTCACAAGAGTTTTCACATGTTATGGTGGGTAACCATCTATTATCAGTACACCATCTGTGTACTCACAGAGCACTGCATTTTGCCATACTTGTCGGTGTGAATGCATTTATGCACTCAAACTAACAAGTACAGAATGTATATGGAGACAGCATTTCTGTCTGGATTCAGGTTCATTTCTTCTCGTTTGTTGCTCTGCAGGTTTGACTCCAGGACGTTCTCTGTTTATACTTTGTTCAGTTTCTTTTTTGTTTTGGTAGACTGTACTATGGTAAACCCCACCCACCTAGTACACCCATTTGAACCAAACGGAATTAACTGTAGCTGCCTATTGAGTGTGGTACTGTGTCTGCATTTCTGTTCTTCTCCTTTTCAACCCTCTCTTTCCATTCTACTTCCTCTGTTTGTCTCTGCACACTTCTGCATCTTCCTCCTCGTGGATAATCATCCACCCTTTTTTCATTCCACATTCTGCTTTCTTGCTCTCCGTACTCTCCCCTTCTTCTTTCCTACTATTATGTTGACCTTTTCCTCTTCTTTCGTTATTTTTCTCTCCCTGTAGGCTGAAGGTGATGTAGTTCTCCTGGCTGCTATTCCTCTGGCTGTGCTGGACTCTACCCTTTGCTGGTGGATATCTGCGACTAAATCTTCCCCTTTTTAGTAAAACTGAAATTGTCTCACTCTATTTCTAGCTCTCTCTTTTTCTTTTTCCCTATTTTTCTGCTTTGTTTGTCCCTGCGTATATTTTTTTGTGTCCACCAAAAACTCTCTCAATGCAAATATCATGCAATTAACCAAAGTATAGAGCTATTTTAATATAGCTTTGGCTGTATTTTCAAGTGCCTATATTCACACTAGAATATCTTAGACTGTAGACAATGTGCAGCATGTGAAACTTTAAAAAGTCTTGGACCTACGCTGTCTTGTCCCTCGTGCAAATGCAAACCTTACCAACCACAGGAGGTGGGATGGTAAACAGCTCACCTTAAATTCAAGGGTTAAACCTTTTAGTTTTGGCTTCATTGTACAATCATTTTTCATTAAGATACAGACACAGTGATCTTAAATTGGAGATGAAAACCCAAATCTAGCTGGTAGTGTTTACTGTCGTCGATGTTCCTTGACTGTCGCCACATCTTTGTGAGTCTGGCTCAGACGATGAAGCTGCTGAAGCTGAGGAGGAACGTTGTGAAGCTCTCTCTCTACAGACACTTCACCAACACGCTCATCTTCGCTGTCATAGGTACAAGCAATACTCAGTCAGTCTTCAATGTTTGCTGAAACACATTTCACGTCTTCAAAGCTTGTATTTGTGTTTTCCAGCGTCGGTCATCTTCATCATTTGGAGCACCAAGACCTTCAAAATATCTAAATGTCAGTCTGTGAGTACATCAGCAGGATTTAGTATAAACCGTGTTACTCGGTTTGATGTGGTGTTTTTTTTTTTTTTTATTCTATTTAAAGGACAAACGTACTGCCTATGAAGAGATGATTCATTGTAAAGTCCTGACCTTGTACACAGTTCAGCCCTTTTTAAATGTATGTCCGTATACAACAAAATAGTTTTGCCAAAGATCTGTTGGTGCTGCTTGAATGAAATTCAGCTGCAATTTTATTTCCGGTCCTGGAAGTGTTAGGTTGTTATTCTAAACTTTACTTTATTCTAAATGATGTACTTTGAGTAGCCTAACGATACCATAAAACATTTATCATGCTTCAGATGCAACAGGCAAGTATTGTAGGAAACCGATTGAATATATTGCCACTGTGTTAATGGTTCATTACAAACATAGAAATACTGATAAAAAAACATAACGGAAGCATCACATCTCTCCCAAAACACATTTGCTGCTGACAATTAACAGTTTATAACTATATATTCTAGGTTACAGGGTTGATACAACTATAGTTCAGTTGCAGTTCTTTATGAAAGTCAAGTTATGAAGTTATGTCACCCTTCATATATTTCACCATCAATACACAGTTTAGTAATGTCACAACACTTTTCTAATATCTTTTTTTTAAAGTCTAATTTGGATTTATTCTCAGAATGTAAATGAAGATTTTTTTTAAAGTGTTTTCATTAAATAAATCTATTTCTCTCCCTCTCCCTCTCTGCAGGACTGGAGGGAGCTGTGGATCGATGACGCCTTCTGGCGCTTCTTGTTCTCCATCATCCTATTGGTCATCATGTTCCTGTGGCGACCGTCAGCCAATAACCAGAGGTAAGGGGGGATGGCAGGGCTGTTCTATTCACACTTTTTCTCGTTCCAACTGCAAAGTAAAGTCAGTTTCTTTCTCCCTGTGTGTTTGTCAGGTATGCCTTCAGTCCTCTCTTTGATGAAGAGAGTGAGGAAGAGGAGAAGGAGCCCATGATGAACGAGGCTTTCGGTCAGAAGCCTTCCTCCTTTACTCCCTTCTTTCCTTCCTCACCTGTTGGCTCCTCTCTTCCCTTCCTGTGATATTTCTGTCTCACCTCTCTACCATCCTCAGTACCTTCCTATCGATTTAGTTATTTGTTTAGTTTATTTCTCAGTTAGTTTGTGAGTTAGTCAGGTAGTTCGTCGGTTAGTTAGCTAGTTGGAGACGTGCATAACATCACTGTAAATGTCCCAGATGCTTTATTTTCAACAGATGCCTTTCAGCCAGATGTTAAATAATCTTTTTAATTTAAAATGAAACCTAACGTCGTAGAACCATCGTCAGTATGTGATCAGCTTTCAGTGAAATATGCATCATGGAAAGTTCTGTAAGTGAGTTCATGATGTCTTTGCTTTATACTCCTGTGTATCTCCAGAGGGGGTGAAAATGAGGGGCATGAAAAATGAGACCAATGGCACAGCCAAAGCCAACAAGGTGGTAAGTGACAATCAACAGCAGCTGCCATTTTTAACGAATTAAAACCATTGTTGCTCGCCAGCAATCTTGTTATTGTTTTATTTCTTCATCCCAAACTAATTTGACATGGGGAATTTGTCAGCAGTAGTTTTACTTCAGATTTTCCTCAGATTTGATTATTTCACCACAGTTTTGAGTGCAGTAGATGTGTAAGTAGCGATACTGCGATAAGGGGCTCGTTGGGTTGTGACACTGTTAATAAGGGACGTTATATTCCCAAAAATATGCTGCAGACGTCAGATGTGGTTTTGTTTCTAGCACCACTATATACTGACTCATGTTCACGCATGTTTATCCTGCTTACGGACTATTTGACCACACATTCTGGGCTGCACGCGGATTGTTCGCACGGACGGATGAGGAAATTTGCGTCATGCCGACCTTCACAGCCACGCAGATGTTAGAAGTATAATTTGAGCTTCGCTTCCATAACTGGGCTCTAGGTACCGGTAGTCTCTGAGGATAAACAGATTACTTCTAATACAATTTCACTATCACAGGTACAGCTCAGTTATTCAGCAGTGGCTTTTAAACAGTGAAACAAAGGACCAAAGTGACCTTTCAGCTAATTTCAGTAACTCAATCATGTGGAACATCATCGACCATCATCGACCTCGGTCAGTCAAAGGTTCTACATAGAATATAATCGTGTTCTTTTTATAAATTCTTGAAGGAGGAAATGTACACATCAGCTGACTTTGTTGTTTTTCCAGGATGAGGATCTGAAATGGGTCGAAGAGAACATCCCTTCATCGATGGCAGATGTGTAAGTCATCAGAATGTTGACACTGATTATAACATATCAGAAAATATCAGAAATTGAAATTCTTCAAAGCTTATGCTTTTCCTTCCGTCTCACAGCGCCCTGCCCCCCCTGCTGGACTCTGATGAGGCAAGTCGTCTGCTTTTCTCATTACATTACTAAACTAAGATGTAACCACACACAGACAATCAGATAGTCAGTATTTCTCTTTCACTTGTTTGATATGACTCGTAACCGGGCGGTCGGCCTCGTATTTCCCATTTATTGCCAGTCACATCTACACACACAGGCACTGATGGAAATGAGTTGTATACACTATATCAAGTATTAATTGTTGCCAATTTTACCAAGATAGCTTTAAGAATCTCTTTAATCTGAAAACAATAATGATTGAAAGCAAGTAAAAGCAAGACTAACTTTAACAAAGACGGAGACGCTTGTTTTTTATGCACTTGGGCCTTTTTTCAGTTATTGTTCAGGTATATTAATATCCTCTAAACTACAAGAAAACGTCTTTGGCTCCTTCAAAAATACGATCCAAAGGACTGGATGTAAACACTACAGAGGAAGAGAAAATCATGTTTCAAGTTTGTGTCATAAATACTTTGCAAACACGTTTTTTCTACAAAGAATTTGTCATCATTTTTGTTTTACTGACATTTTACTTTTTTTTTTTTTTTTTAAACAAGCCAGTCTGCAGCAGATGCACACAAACACTTGTTTATACTATTTGTAGTTCTGTTGTGTGAGCAGTAGGGGGGGGGGGGGGGGGGCGAACAATCAAGGCAGCGAGCTGCTGTTGCCACGGTTACGTCACAGTGTTTATCCTCTTCTCTGTGGTCATGGCGAGCAGAACAATGTGGCGGCATCAACCTCGTGCGTTTGACATGTTAGTGCTGCTGCAGCATTACTGATAATCTTGAAAACAAAAATACAGAAAATATAAGAAAACATCTTCTTTATCTGACATGAAACATAAATCCTCAGTCCCAATCTCTTTAATATATTTAATATCTTTCTTATCTTGTTTCTCCTCTGTTGACTGTTTTTCGTACCATTTTCCAAATTATTCACTTGATCTCTAAACTGAACCTTTTTTTTTATTTTTTTATATAAATGATCGAGCAATCAACAAAGTGCCTCTTATGTGGAGTCAACTTCTCACGTAAGCTGCTGTATTAACACTGAGAGATATTAAAGTCCATAGAGCGTATGAAGTACTTCCTTTATGGCGCTGCTGTTGTAAGGAATGGAGAAGGGAAGGGAAGGAGTCAAGAGGGACAGAGCAGAGAAGGGAGGCAGGTTCTGGGCTTGGATTAAAATGGCGCTTCCTTAAGATCTCTTCTCTGTAGTTGTAATTGAAGGTTGTAGCACTTTGTTTTTGCTGTCATTTTAATGATTGTTAGTTTTTAACTGCAGGGTGTTTGAAACGTGAGTGAACACTAACAATGTCATGAATCTCCCTTATTAGATGATGAACTTAAGGGGAAACAATTGCCGTATCTCCCCAGTACTCATGTCCTCATGGCAGATTATATAATGCGCTCTTGTTATTCAAGAGATGAATCTGACTCTAACCTGCACATTATCCCCATAATAACAAATGATGTAATTCATCACACTTATGGAGGAAATGAAAGAGACCCTGCCTCCATGCCCAGATGCTCCTTTGATAGCCTCGCTAGCATCAGAGCACAGCTTTGGTTTTTATTCCTTCAAGAATCCGATTCTTTCAACTGTAGATGCATTCACACACGCTCCTTATCATCATTCATCTTGCACATGTGTTTAGCCAATACAGAGACTCTGATTCAAGTAAATAACCACAAATGACACACTTGGTTCTTTCAATTGTTAGGCAACAAATGAGAGCGCTCCTTGAAATGTATAAAGAAGGATTTGGCTTTGGTAGCCAGCTGACGCATCGCTCCACCTATCTGCCAAAAATGATGAATTTGTTTTGAAACCAAGAAGCACAGCTGGACAAATTGGCTTCTTCATGTCGACTGGTGTATGGGGAAGGATGAGGGATAGGGTGATTGAGAAAGTCTGAAACACTGAGTCCATGAAACAGTCTGCCACTGATGAAAGATGGAGGGAGAGTGGAGGGGAAGAAGACGGTGACCCAGCTCATTTAATGCCTGACTCGGAAAACATAAAAATATTCACCCCTGAGGTCAGACAGAGGTTTCTGAAGGGACATTACAAAACCGGGAGAGCCGTGCTCTCATTATTATGTAGATTATATGTAAACCACGCTCTCTTTGCCCCTCCCCTCTACGCCAAAACAATGACAAGACGTTGAAAAATACTGTAGCCATGAAGTTATTCAGCATGATGTCGTGTTCTCTGTTGCAGGAAACCTTGACGACTAAGTTTGAGATGTCCAAGATGGAGTGAAAGCAGAAGAGGAAGGACAAGCGGCCGGAGAGGAGTGTTTGTAAAACAGAGTCTGGTGAACAGACGGGTGTACAATGCAGATTAATGTTGGGGAACAAAGTGGATTAAAAGAGAAGGATAGCTGTTTCTGGGCACATGTGAAGAGGGTTAGACGAAGTGATGGATGAAAGAGGGAACGCCCAGAAGGAGTGTTTGCTTTACGAGGCGACGGTGTCTGTGTGTGATTCAACCCCCGACTTTATGAGCTTTGTAAGCCTTGATTGTAAATACGCTGGGAGTCAAATCAGTCACAGCAGCACAAAGATTATTTTTATTTTCAGTGTTTGTATTTATATTTCGATATCTGTTGTTATTTTATTTTTTTGGGACACATTTGATCTAATGAGGTGCTCCGCTATAGAGTGACTTGTTTGCCTTCTCACATGCGGAAATCAGATTTTCCAAAATTGTCTCATCAAATATTTTGTGTCCGAGCTGTCTCTGTCAGTGCTGTTGGGTTGTTGTTGAGTCAAGGATTGAGAAAGAAAGAAACAACGTAAACACATTTCTAAATTGCTTTTGGTCCCTTTGGTTTTGGATTCGTATTTTGCCAGCTTTGGTTCCAGTGTATTTGTATTTGAACCATTAAAACTGTTCACATTTGGATCATTTTATTCAGACTGCGTAGGACAGTTGGCATGTTGTCTTGTTTTACTGTTTCTTCATGTCTGTAACAAGAGGATTGATATGTTGCATCAATTAAAATGTAGAACATCTTTGATTCACTCTGAGGAAATCCGCCCCTGGTTTCATGATCAGCATTTCAGGTCACTCTACAGCCTTCTTGATGATGATGATGATGATGATGATGATGATGATGTGTGTTAAGATGACTTGTGAGGCCTCCTGAGAGTTTTAAAGTGTGTTTGCAGAGCCTTGTCATACGCGGACCCTCCCCAGCGGCTCAAGGACTGTCAGTTGGTCGGTCCAGCACGAGGTCAAGACTGCAGTATCTCAACAACTGGATAGATCATCATTACATTTTGTAGACATTCATGTTCACCGCAGGATGAATCCTGCTGACTTTTGGCGATACTCTGACTTGTAGGCCACCAGCAAGTTTACAATTTGGAACTTTTACTAAAACACAATTAACTATTGGATGGATTTCTGTGGAAGTTGTTCTCAGCTATTCATGGTGTCCAGAGGATGAACCCTAGTGACTTTGATCGTATCCTGCCTTTGTCAGTTCGTGGTTTTAAATGAAACGTCTAAACAACTATTGGATGGTATGCCATGGAATCCCGTACATATTGATGTGTTCCTCAGTAGTAACTTCAGCTAACGTCCTCATCAGGTCAACATTTAACCATAAAGCTAGCAGAGAGGACCGTGTCAAACTTTCCAATTTAGTTTGATATTAATAAACTAAACAAACAAGTGAAAGCGCTCTGTGCAGCTGCAGGGGCGGCGCTTCAGGTCGAGCATGTCATCCACAGCTAACGTGCTATGCTAACGTAATCAAACCCGTCTTCACCTACAGTCATTGAGGGGGCCAAGCAATCGGCTTGACGGACTACTTTTTTTTACAGTTTTTCTCGATTGCTAAGACACATTTCTTGAAACGGTCACCCATTCTCTCCAAACTGTAAACACAAAACCTCATCTTCAAGCACTATTTACAAAACCTCTGAATCCTCTTGCAAAATGAAACTTTCGCCTCAAAACGGTTTTACCTGTGCTCAAAATCAAACACTGCTCTCAAATCATAAACAAAGTGATCAAAATAATATACACTATCAAGCAGTCAGTAAACAATACACCAATAAATAGAAAACACATTGTTCAAAACATATAGTTCTCAGGGAAAAGTCGATTTTTTATCTCAAAACACATTTCATATGAACAAAAACATGTTCTATTACAGTAGCTTAAAATTGATCAGAAATGACTACTGTGCTTTGCTCTTTGCAATTTATTTTGTTCTTCCTCCTTGTACCTATTTTTACAGTACTGTACCCTGCATCTCACAAACGTGTCCTTTGTCTCTGTGATACTGTAATTCTTGTTCTTTGTTGATATGAACCTGCAACCAGTCAAAATCTATTGAGCAGTCAGTACTGTTACTGTAACAAATAGAAAGCACGATGTCCTCTCACATTGTTTCTTCTATCCATTCTCAGACTTTCTCCTTCCCACCTTCAACCACCTGTTTGCTCTCTAAACTGGCTTATATTGGTTGTGTCACATCATTTGATACAAGTGAAATCAATTTTGAGTGATTGTGTTTAATCAATGACATGTGTTCTCTATTTGTATTTGATTGTTGCCACTTGTGTTTACCAGTATGGATGACATGTGCATTAGAGTGCAGAATGTGTTTTGAGACTGAGAATGTGTTTAGAGTTTTGCTGAAAAGTCTAAGTGAGATCTGCCAATTGTGTTTTACCATGTGACACAGTTTAAGGTATTGACAACAGACTGCACAATTAGCTAAATGAGTTCAGGCAACTGAGAACTTTGTTCAGCCAATGGGTTTTAGTGTTTTAGCAATTGAGAAAAACTGTAAATACTTGCAAAACAGGTGGCATTTCCCTCAGCCTCAGCTGTAGTTTGTGTAAGAAGCAAATGTTAGCATGCTGACACTAAGATATGTTATCGTTTATCCTAAAGCACTGCTGTGTCTACGTACAGCTTCACAGAGCTGCATATCTGTCCTCCACGCACACAGAAACCAAACTATTCACTCCATTGTATTTATTTTGCTTGATCACACACAAACTTGCTTGTGTGTGAGTGCGTGTGTTCGCGCTCGCGCGTGCGTGCGTATGTGTGCGCGCGTGCGTATGTGTGCGCGCGCGTGTGTCAGCCTGCTAAGTGTTGACAGTGACTTGTCTGAATGGACTAAGCGCTCTATACATCATGCAGTTCAGGCGCAGGGAAGAGTCTCTCCCTCTCTGCTGTCGGGCCATCAGCAGCTCGCTGTTATCAGGAACATCACGTTTCTTTCAGGTTCATGAAATAGATCGTTTCTATTTCGCACAATCCTGATCTGAATATATTTAATGTCTGATTCCTAATTTATCTTTTCTTACAGCTGCACTTATGAAGTAGTTCTCTTGAATATCTATGTTGAATACACTTATTGTAAGTCACTTTGGATAAAAGCGTCTGCTAAATGACTGATGTAATGTAAATCAAGTAGATTTAGATAAGAAATGTTTGACAGCTGGTAATGTTTCCTTTTAAATCCAATGTGCAGGAGCACTGGGCCTTTACAATGGAAAATGTGGCACTGTCTATGTACTGGATATTGTGGTATAAAATCCAAAGTAATGTGAGTGTTAGGATTTGAGAATTTATTTATTTTTTTACCCACATTCAAAACTCATTACACCAAAATATCTTTGGTATAATTGTTAGAAAGAAAAGTGATGAAAATGGTTTTAAGGAAACATCTGTTCCTTCTGAATTGTTCAGTTAGTCTGAAATGTGGAGGCAGGCGTCGCTTAAACTCATTACACTTATTTAAAAGCCTATGTGATTACTTTTGCCTTTAATCAATCTGCGTGTGGATTGTGTATCAATGGTTGATGTCTCATTTTGGAGAGAAACTCTTCAGTTTGATGTCTCTGGGTTTCATATCACACAGCAGCATCTGTTTGTTGTCCAATAACACTGATTGTTTGGTTTGTAAATAAATCAAAAGTCGATAACAATTTGGCAAGTCAAATATTGGCTTTATTTTTCGTGTCTGTTTTTTTTGTTTGTAAAAAAATAAAACCTTAAAATCATATTTGTAGCCTTGCAGTGATCTATTTTCTCCTGACTTAAAAATATGGTGCAGATAATCAATCTGAATTCTGGCCGTGTTGAATCTTATACCAGCAGGCCCAGGAAGTCAACGATGAGTATTTTCTCAGAAGGCCCTTTAGAAAGTAGAGAGAGAGCAGCGTCACCTTTCTGATCAGCATTCCATAAGTGCCGAATGCCAGGAGTGCAGCGCTATTTGTTGAAGTACCAGAGACACCTATCACGAGCGTGCACTGTTAAGTTGTGGCTTGTTTCGAAGGTTAAGTAACCACCGTTTACATACATTAGTCAACTATAACTGAGCACACAATACAATGTTAGACAGACTTTATGGAGGACTGATGAATCCACAGTCTGTCAGCACGTTACTGTGCCGTTTTTCAGTATAACAGCAAGTCAGGTTTAACTGTCAGGGTTCATTGTCTGTATCCTATGTCCTTAAACAGTAATAATAGAAGGGTTTTCACCACGCCCCTAATGCAGCCACACTGTGTGCATTTATTATTAAAACATGTGTCATATTCCACCAACAGAATGCCAAGAGTCAGGGTGAGAAAGACGGACAGAGGTCTGGCTGAGCCTGAAATCTTTCAGAGGGTATTCTTTGACAGGTCTGTCTCCTTCAAAATGATTAACAGCGTTTCCCTAACCCCCTGAAAGTGTGTGATAAATTAAAATCCATGGCAAACATCGCATCTACCTATTGTTTTTATGGGTCCCCAAGGACCCCAATACATTTGTATTTTCAAAAAGCCCGAATTAAAACAGAAAACAAGGATATAAAGTAATTGGGAACAATTTGATTGACAGTCAAGAAAGATTGGGATGATAACATAATACGATTTAATACGAATACGTGTATTGTTACACCCCTAGAAACAAATGATAAAATGCACGGCCCGCCACTGGCGTTGATTGAAATTCGCCCATAGCGTAACGACTGTGACTCGGCCGATGAGTGTTGCAGAAAAGAGTACCGGTAGCTGTATCATCAGTATGTTGTGCCTCCAGTCACACTGCTGTGCAGTGTAACGAACGTTCCACTGCGCTGAATGTTAACATCCTCTCTGTGCTTAAAATGTCTTTAAACTTGAGTCCAAATCCTCCTGCAGATTCTAATATGATCTAATGATAGCAGTGAGCCTAAATGCCTGAGTCAGTACTTTACTAATCACTTCACATGTTTAAATCTGCTAGTGTAATTTAATCTCAGCCCAGTACACACATGGAGGTGTACATTTAGCAGCTGGTGTCTTTGTGTTGTAATCCTGACACGTAATCCATCTGTTCTGCCTCTCTCCACGTCTTTGACCTCAAAGCTGACCCAATGAAAGACACATCTAAAGACGAGTGTAACCACTAAGACATCATCAGCAGCCCGACATATTCTCCATCTGCTATTCAAAGCTGCTTCCAGTTTAGAGAGGAAGCGCTGTGTTAGTCTGGATTTCATTGCTGTTCATTTACACTCCCACATATTGTCAAAACTGACATGATTATTATCACCCCACTTTGTCCGTCAGTCATCGTTTTTAAACCACAGTTTTCCTGAGGTAGTTTTAGTGTGTGTGTGTGTGTGTGTGTGTGTGTGTGTGTGTTTGCGTATGCGTGCATGCATGCATGTGCAGCTACTGTACTCTGGTATTACAGCTGTAATAACATAATCCCAGAGATTTGGCCTGACAGCAAGACAGTATGCTGCTGATTTCAACTGACAGTAGGGAATTATTGTCTCCACGCACTTCACAGACGGCTAGACATGTGTTATTATTGCTGCTGTGAGTCTCAACAAGTGGCCCGTCGACCCTCTGAGGGACACTAACTGTAAAGAAAATGAAGTTGAGAGTGATTTGGAAGTTAGGACATGGACATGTGTACGGTTTAACTTGTTACAGATCAGCTCCATTCAACTTTATATATATATAATATTGTTTAAGCTTTTATTCTGTACATTTTTACTTTTCATTCATTGCACTTTAATGCTACCTGCACTTTACTGTCTTTGTACTTGTTTTTTTATTTATTAATTCAATTTGGTCTTACATTGTTAATCGTTGCATTGAAAAAACACAATGTCATTCCCCTACATCAGGGGTGTCAAACTCATCTTCACTCTGGGCCACATCAGCATCACGGTCGCCCTCAAAGGGCCGGTTGTAACTGTAAGACTGTGTAACTAACTTCTCCCTAACATATTGTTAAATAACTCTCTCTGCATTTGATTATTGTTTATTCAAGTGTAAAAATATTGTACATGCAGTTATATAAATGAAAAATGATATTGAAGCACATTTCTGTTATTATAACATAAATCATTTTAATTGAGGGTTAAGAAACCCACATTACTCTATCAAATATCAAACTATTAAAGACAACAACAAAGACAAATATCAAACACAAGTTATCACATTAACTTTGTTCAAAGCTGTTTGTGTCACCTCTCTGCATCACTAATGTTCCTCCCTGTCGTCGTCCTGTGCTGGCAGCTACATCCAAGAGCTCCTCACTGAGAGTCAGGTCTGATGAACATGGATAGATGCTCTGTGTCCGTGTTGTCTTTGCTTTCATCAACAGCTAATTAAAAACACAAGTACCTGCTCGTCTCTTAGCTGCTGTGTTGTTAGATTGCTGCTAGTTCATGAGCTCGGTCTGCGATGGTGTTTCTTCACAAACTGACATTTGTAAAAGTCTGTATCTGGTCGGAGCACTGCTCACATCTCATAATTTCGACCATGGGGATACTTTTATTTTGAAGTCTAACTTTTAATTATTTTTCCAAAAAAAAAAACAAAGTTTTTATTTTTTTGCTGGCGGATTCGCGGGCCACATAAAATGACGTGGCGGACCGGATTCGGCCCGCGGGCCTTGAGTTTGACACATGATAATATGAATGGCTCGTGCTCTAGCGCCGCAGTGTTGCTGGATTGATTTGTTGCTTTGTTGTCATATAAATATATGTGACTGGTTCTTGTGAGTTTATTCTTGTCATTGTGTTAATTACATTGATTCTGGCTTGTCCGTTAATGACAAAGCATCCCGTCATCACGGGGTTAGGTTTGGACGTTTGAGTCTTTGTCCGGGCTGTTGTTTTCTTTTTACAAAGCAAGAATGATGGTCTGGAGAAATGGGGATTGTGTGGCGATTGCTTTAGCCCTGTTTGAATCAGTAGCTGCTATTGTTTCCCCGCTAAACTAGTTTAGCTTTGCCTCCCTGAAGACACGTGTGGTGCTTCAGCTGTTTTTGTTATTGTTCCGGGTTCAAAAGGTCACACAGCCCGCTGTCTCCTACGTGAGCACAGTCCACCGAAAACACCACAATTTAAGCTTCTGCATTTTCCAAATGCACTAGTATTATTCAAACGTATTGTTCGGTTCGTAAGCCTCGTACCGAATGGTTTAATACGAATGTGTATTGTTACACCCCGAGAAACAAATAATAACCGTAGCTGTGGCGTCACAATGAGGTTATTAGGAGATGGTTCAAGTGTACTAGGACAGCACAGAAGGCCCAGGTATAAAATGCACGGCCCGCCACTACCGCCAACACATATGGATTGAAGCAACATATTAAGTCATTTAAGATAAAAATGTATTTTGAGTGTAATAATTATATTTATCTTCTTTCAGTCAAAGTTGACTTTTGAACCTATCAACGCTCTGGAGTTATTCTTTGGAAATGTTTGGATCACACGAGTCAGAAGCAACGCAGCCACCATTGAAATATGATTCTACAAATAGTAAAATAACACATGCAACAAAAACAAGCTGTGCAGCATTGAAATGGAATATGCTTTAAATGAAGGTTCAAACTATTTGATACAGTTCTAATACAATGAATGAAAATCCTTGCTGGACTTCTTGGACATATCCCACTCATGGATGTTTGTCCAATAACTGCATCCAGTCTCTGATCTGCAGCTGACAGATCAGACGGTCCCTGTCCTCCTCCTCCACCTCTTTCCATATTTTTTATTTTGTCACAAAAACTCAAACCATTTCTGTAATTTTTTTTTTTTTACCTGAGCCACCGTCCTTACCTCAGGAGACACAACATTCCCCGCATTGCAGCCCAAGCCTCTTATTATGTCATTGTCACTCCTGTGGAAATACTTCAGAAAAGTATGACGCTTCTGCCTTCCAACTCTGCCAGTATTGTCTGCATTTCTTCAGAAGGGGTATGCTTATTTTATAACAGCTTCACCGCTTTCCCCATGATAAACCTCTCGCCCAACGTATTTCCTAATGTAGAGAAATGGGGGAGTGGCGGTATGCTGATTGCAAATAGCAGATTTTGTGAAACAATATTGTCCAAGGTACAAGAGTCACACATTTCTGAAGTATTTCACAACACGCTGTCTCGATCACAGGTCTCATGGTTGAAAGTCCTATGTTTGACCCCTCCCATAACATAATAACAGAACATAACACATCATTTCCTCTCATTTCCGTTGAATCTGTGTCCACCCTGAAAAAGGATTATTTTTGCCATTGGCATTATTTTTGTGCTGAGCGACAAGAAACAAATGGAAAATTTGAGTCCATGTCTACAAACACGAGGTTTCACTTTTGTGACCATTTCACAATTGCTGTGAGACTGTTGGAAATGAAGCGGTTCATGAAAGGGCAGATTCTGCAACAAACTGGCTCTTCGACACTTTTCAAATCCTAAATGTAATTTTCTATCTTGCTAACCATCTTGTAACCTCTCCGATTATTCTGGTGACCCTTTGGATGTCCTGGTTGGTAAATCAATGGCCAACTCTTAAATAACACTTTATGCTGCAACATGATGATTTTCCTTCATAGGAACAAAGGGGCGGGGCCTTGATCAAACCATGATTAACAGCCCCAGTGCACTAAGTATGTCGTTGAGGCTGCCCACATACATTTGGCCATACAGAGAACATGGTTGTAGCTCGACTGTGATATTGTTTAACCTAAGATGTGTGTTCTTTGTTGTCAACTGAAATAACTTAAATTTCAATGGTAGATACATGCAGATCTACTTTAATATAAAGAACTCCGCCTATTACGTAAAAGGATGAGATTATCGATACACAGATTAATGAACATCCCCCGCTCTGCCCTGTCCCTCCAACCCACCCGGGTGCACACACTTCAATTATCTAGATAAAAATAGAAAAGCCCACAATGACTTGCAGTTTAGTTGTTAGATTTTAGTCTTTATTGTACTATTTTTTTCTTGACAATTTGCTAGCGGACATGTGAAAACTTTGACCAACAAAACATCATCATTATTATCTTTTTTAATTACAGCATATCGCCAGACTTCGGAAACAGTGAGATGTGTTTTTAAAAAATAAAACAAGAAAGAATAAAGAGAATTCAAACCAAACAGGAAAAGAAACATTTTGACTTTAATATTTGATGGTGTTGTTTTTTTTTTCTTTCTTTTTTTTAAATTCATGTACACAATTTAACAGTCTAAAAACATTGAACACACAGAGCTGAAGACATTGCAGTATTGGTTGGGAAGTGGCAGTCCTCAGGGCAGTTTATATACTGTAGCAACATAGTCCTGCTGTACTGTCAGATATCTACTGGGGCAGATGGGGAGAGGGGGGCGGAGAGGGGTTTGACTGGGGACTACAAACCAAAATGGCCGTCAATACAAAACTAACAGTCTTCTTTTTTTCTTTTTTTTCTTTAAATCCACCAAATGGAGTCGGTAGAGACAGAGAGCAGAGTTAAGTAGCTTAAAGAGTTGGAAAATAGGGCAGCGGGGGAAATAGGGGGGGGGGTGTCTCGATTTTCTTTTTTTACATTTCAGCTTTTTTCTTTTCTCTCGTAGACAATATAAAATCTCACAGACAAGCAAAGAAAAGAATAAAAACACTGGATGTACATGTTTGTATGTATGTATGTTTGCAAGTATCGGACGGAGGGGATGAATGAATGGATGGATGGATGGAGGGATAAAAAGAAGGGCTTGAATTATTGCTTTCTGAGTAATTATTATTTTCACTTGTCATCTACATGAATTGCATCTTTCTCATTCTCTCTCTCTCTCTCTCTCTCTTTCTCACCATGGTGTTCTGTTAGCACGTGATTTCTCCGTTTATTTGGGAGGAGGGATGAAGGGAGAGAGGAGGAGGGGAAGGAAGGAGGAGGGGTGGGGGGGGGGCTCAGAGCTCCTTGCTCAGCGAATCCCGGGCAGTGCTAATCCTCTTTGTGTGGCCTCACACGTTTCCCGCCTTTTTGTCTGGTAAATGATAACAGAAGAGATTGAAAAATGTATTAAAAAATAGGTCTTGAAAAAAGGATAATAATATTAAACAGTCATAAAAAGGGTTATATGTGCGTTTAGTGGTTTAGTACAGATGTTGGTCTAGTGTTGGGTTAGTTTAAGTTACTTTTTGTTAAGAACGTACACAAAGCAAACAACAACAACAAACAGTTTCATGTGAAAAGCGTTGTCAAAATATAATGGAGGATCATCATCATCTCTGACAACCAACAGGGAGACGTGCAGTCTGTCCATCTCTCATTGCCCTCACAGACGCTTGACCATAAGGAGATTTTCCCCTGAAATCAAATAACCTGACCATCGTCTGATCTGTCTATATTTATGTCTTTCTGTTTGCCTCCCCCCAGAGAGAGGAGGCGAGTTAATCTGGCTTGTTGAAGAGGCTCCGTGACACTTTGATTTTGCCCACTAATCCGTTGATGGACTCAACTCTATTGATGTCTGCTAAACCAGCTTTTCGCTTCCACAGCAAACAGAGAGCTAACTACCCAAGTTACAGCTAGTTAGCGCTAGCAGCCAGCTGCCTATCAGCTGGAGGACGGAGGAGGGAGGCCAAAACACAAAGGTCGACAGTCTGCAATGAACCTTTTGGTGGTTTTAACCCTTATTGTAGGCCACACAAATGGTTTTCATGTTTACAGACGCCATTTACTTTTTTTTAATCAATGATAAGTTTTTTCTGTCTCAGAATGTCCATTGAAAAGGCAAACAAATGTTATTAGCCTACTCATACAAAAAAAGAATAAGGAGTTGTGCAGCTTCCATTGTTTTGTTAATTTGGTGATTGCACTAAAGGCATGGATGCTGAGCATCGTTTTTACTAAAACATAAACATAATCACCAACTCAGTCGGCAGACATTATTTTGTATTGCACGTTTCTGCAAACAATGGGATTAACGTATGTTGTCTGATTTATTTGTTAACATTACTGTGATTGCTCATAGAAAACTACGGTAAATTTTCACACCTAAAATTCACCTCTGCAATGTCTTTTGATTATTTTATCAAGACATTTCTCATGTTACACTTATATGCGTAAACACAAAAGAGGTGAATAAAGATGATTTTGGGTGTTTTTATTGGAATGTGGATCTATCAGATCAATTTGAGAATTGTGCATGTTGAATTTTTTATCGTAAAGTGTCATGCTGTTAGGGACAAGTCGCACTGATCTGGTCCTGTCTAAGTCTCGAAAACACTCTGGTCCTGGTCATTACTTGGTCTCGGTTTAACTGGTCTTGACATCAACACTGATGTATCCCATGGTTTGCAAAAATGTGCAATGCCAAAATCTTTCCTGGTGACTCAGCTGTTTATCACACGCTCAATTTGAACATTTGTAGTAAAATTGTCGGCAGATAGCTAGTTTATCTTGCAAAACATTTCCTGAGACAATTATCCTTTTGGTGTCACTGCAGCCGGGGCTCATTCAGCGTTAGCATGGAAGACAAAGAGAAAGAAAGAAAACTTTCCCTGTCCAATTCAAATATCTTACACTGAAATGGGTTAGCAACAGTTCACAGCAACTGTTTCTGAAAGGACTTCCAGCGTTGGCTGGAGGACTTTGATTACGTAGATAGGGAAATAAAATCTACAAAAATCTACGTCATCATTTCTTATTGTTAAATCATTTCCATCCAAAATGGATGGTGCATGGGCCAATACGCTTGTTTCTGGCATACTGTGGGAGAATAGTTGCATATGTAAATATGCATATGTAAAGAAAGTAATTTGAGATGACAAACTTTTAACTGAATTGATTTAAATACTCTATTATAAATAACAATGATGGTTAATAATACAAATGTGCCTGAAAAATCTAACAAAAATGGCTTTTCATCAGCCAAAGTCCGTTGTTTAAGAAAATCGAACCCAAATTGAATGGACAAATAGTGCTAAATTGTGATCACACAGTATTTTAGCCCTCAAAGACTAACTCGACAATCACGCAACCATTTTGAGTAGCCCAATGACGCTTGGAAATTGTAAATGGGAAGCTGTTCCCAAAGCTAGCACCCCACATGACAGGAAAGCGTCAGTTACATTTTAGGTCTATAAAACCGCATTTACAAAAAATATATCAGAAACCAACCCGACCTCATGGGAAGGCATATCAATAGCCGTTCATCTAATGATCTTTCCGCATGTCATTAGAAAGGATTTTAGGTTTTTCGCATGTCCATTATATGTTACACGGTTAACGTTGTGAAAAGGCTTTTAGCCTGTCACTTAATGCTACATAGTTACAGTGAAAAGGTTGTGGTTATATTTAGGCAACAAAACAATATTCGTAAGGAAAACATGTCACTAATGTAACTTGAAACTGATCTCATATCAGTCTCCTGGTTGAAAGTCCTATGTTTGTTTGAGCCATCCACCATCAGTGGCCTCTTGAGGGTGTAATTACACGGATGCATTGATATTGCAGTCAGTGCAGACTACATAGTGTACAAATGACACGCTAAAAGCAAGAAAGACGTTCTTATTGCAAGCGAAACGACTTACCATTGCAACGTCATACATACGCCATTTGGCGAGAGTAGGCTATTCAACTGAATTGATACAGCCCAATATCACAAATCACCCAATATCACAGATCAACTATAGTTCAGAGCCATAGGAGTTAAATGGAGTTCAATTTTAGCCAAAGAGTTTGAGCTTCAAAAGGGCTTCTAGTAAATCGCACCGCAGCAGCAGGAGATGCGGTGCTCTCCACAAACATCTGCTGGGCTGCATGAGATCAAAGTGGGGCGGGTTGCTGGACATAGAACCTCACACTGCACTTGAATGGAGAGGGAGGCTGGGACTGATAAATAATGGAGGATGGAACAGAGCACCTTCTGGTTCACAGGCACTTCACCTCCTCATACTCAGTGTCCAGCAGCTTTCGAGCTTCGGGTCCCAGGTGGGAACGAGTAAAACGGTACAAAGAGAAGTGAAGCTTTCCTGGAAAACTGCTTGGAAACAAAATAGCCAAAAGCTCAAAATATCAGAAGATGTTTGATTGCATCTCTGTCCTTGTATTTCCTCACATCAATGCCAAATCCAATTCATTTATTCAGGTCATAACTGCACCAAGTAAAAGCGGAGAATCAAACACGTTACTGCTCTAACATGACTGTTTGGTGGGGGCTGTAGTTAGCTTGCACTGTGACAGAGTGTGCCATGTAGCAGTGCAATATATTTGTACAGACATTCATGAACAGCCAGCCTCTAACCATAGCTGCCCTGGGAATCTGCACTCACCAGCTGAGTCCTTGTAATAAGTTATATAGTTTAGATTCTTTGGCTGTTCTTGAACTTGACATGATAATGAAATCTGCAGTCACTAAAGTAAAAGGGATGCTTCTCTCTCTTTCCAACTCTCGTTCTCTCATCTGTCGAACACACGCTGGAGATTTACTGGTGAACAGCTACAATTTCATTAAACCTCAGAAAGAACTGCTGCATTATTGTGTCATGCAATCACCCAGGTAAAGGTGACATGCCTATGTGGTTCTCACTAAGCTCACTAAGCTCACAAAGCTCACTAAGCCACGTTTCCACCAAGAAGTTCCTGTTCATTTTAGTCCTGTTACTATTTTTCAAGGAACTGAAAGGTTGCCTCAGCCCATTGTTGTTTGAGTTTCCATAGCGGACTTAAGACCTGCGAATATTAGACAAACAACGTCTCGCCCCAGAGGTAAACACACTGCAGCCTGAAGCTCAGTGTGCCTGCTCCACAGTATTTACTGATGCATGTTGAATGTAATGACTCCACATAGGATCATTGTGTGAGTGTTTGATAGTTATTTATTTGTGCTTTAGAGCGTAACCGCCATAAAAACTTCCCTCTCATTTACAGCATCTATTTCTCTTTTTCTCTCTGTTTTTTTTATGATTCTGGAAAAACCTGACTTTACTTTCAATGTTATCAAACAAAGAGAAATGCTCTCCCCTCCTAAAATGGTCCTTAATCCATTCTAGAGCACTCACTTGTTTCTATGAATGACGCAGTAAACGAGTTGAAGCAGAGACGCTGTGTGTGTGTTTGACCGATGAGCGACAGTCATCCCTGCAAACACCACTTCGAACATTCCTGTCCTTTCAGAAGGTACTGCCCCCCAACCAGGGCCTTTTTGAGGATGTTTTGAGGGTGTCGCCACAATATAATATACAATATACAATACAATATAATATAGGCCCTAGACCTGTGGTTAAAACGCAATGAGTTCCTCAAAAAGTTCCTAGTCACTGGGGAAGGTTTTAGCATTTGTTAAGGGGCTTTAGTGAGCTTATGTTGGTGTATTTTTCTTTTACTTTGGACAGAGCCAAAGGTAGCTGATTCCCTCTGCTTCCAGTCTCTGTGCTAAGCTAGGTTTACCACATCCTGACTCCAGCTCTTCTATTTAACCACAGACATCCTAACTCTTGGGGGAAAAAGCATATAAGTGTGTTTCCCAACATGTTGAAATGTGTATAGCCTGTACTAATATGTGTGATTTTACATTTGGCACAATTTAAGTATTAATGTGAACAGTGTATTTTCACATACATGGGTTAACCTGTGCATAAATGTGTGTTTGTGTTATGTGTGCATGTTTTTAGTATCAAATGTCGGCGTAACACCCATTTAGACCGTTGTCGACGCACAGCTCCCTCTCTAATTGGTCAGCTGCGGCTGACACCACGTTCTGAACAATGGCCACCGCTGCATCTCGAAGATCCCTCTTCCTCAACTCCTCCTCATCTTCCTCCTCCTCCTCCCTCTCTCCCTGGTCACATGACTCTGCACCATTGTGACAACCTCTGTTTTGTGGAGACTCCGCCTCCCTTCCTTCCCCCTCCTCCTCCCTGCTAACGGCTAGTGCTAGCTCAGGTTCTTGACAGCTGGTTTTAGTTTGTTTACTGCTACCGTTTATTAGTGCTGGCACTTGTTGTTGTTGTCTGTTGTTAGTATCTCCTTCTTTGCTGCTGGTGCTGTTTTGTGTCTCATCAGAGTCCCGGTCGGCGTGCTCTAACTCACCGCTGTTCACGGCTGTGGCATTGATGATCTTGGCGTTGCTCTCCTCTTTCGCTCCTCCTGCCTCTTTGCTCTTCTTCACAGGGCTGTCCCCCGTCATCTTCTCCTCCTCCTGGTGATTGTGTTCGGCGTTCTCTTCCCCCGTGCCGTTGGAGCAGCCGTTCTCCCCATTGGTCACGGGAGCTTCAACTGGCGTCTTCTCCACCTCCTTTGCCGCCTCCCCGCCGGTCTCCGCCGCCGCTGGCGTCTTCTCCTCCTCCCCTGCATCTTTGTCATTGGTCTCCTTGGCCACGGTGTCAACTTCACCATCAGCAGCTCCTTCCTCCACTGCCTCTTCTCCCTCTCCTCCCTCCACGGCCTCCTCCTCCTCCTCCTTGGCACCCTCACCCATGTCCACACTAGTGGACTTGCCCTTTCGCAGGATGAAGTTCTTCAGAGAAACTGCACGGCCAAAATGTGTGCGCTTGGCCTTGGCTGACTTGCCGTCTTTCCCTTCCTCTGCTGCTCCATCCTCACCTGCGGGGAAGAAAAGAGTTCAGGGTTAAAGCTTCCTTATGACTAATGAGATTTTCATTGATTACCTCTGAAAGGTAATCAAAGGATCACAAATTCAAATAAATGAATTGACAGGTGAGTTTATGATTTTCCCAAGCATAATAATTCGTATACTGGTAACTAAATTTAAGGCTTCCTTAATTCATTTTTAGCCACTAGGGTGAAATAAATAAATCTAGATATACTGACACATACAGCCACACCTGTCACTGGCTTATTACATTGGTATGGATGAAGATCGTGACCAACTGATGAAGTCCAATTTTTACTCTACTTTTAGCTCCTTTTTAGTCTCAATGTAGCAACTCTGCCGGCTCTTTAGCTCCTCAAGGCTCAACTTTCCTCACCAGCCAAATTGGATTAAAAATTAAAAAAATCATATGTCATAAAGAAATCCGATTTGAATAAAGATATGAAGCATTGTATTGTATCTACTTTCGAGCAACGCCGGTGCACAGTAAGCACCTCATTTGCCCATTTTGTTTATCTCACATTCTTTACGGGAAGATGAGCTGTGCTCGTCACAAAGAGGAATTTCGGTTGAAAGTGAATACGTTTACACCGATCTCCTACCAAAATGTAGATATTCTCTCTTGAAAATCAGTTTTGAAAATGAGCCCAGGGTTCTGTATTTTTGTACCATTTTCTCTATGCAGCCAGAGAGCAGAGAGGCAGCTAAATTTAGTCTTTGCTGTTGACGGAAGCCACAGTGTGACTAGAATTTCACATCAGATGTTGAATATTTTATTTGGGACAATGTTCAATTACATTACCTCCCCCAGAGTTAGCACTAACTCCTGTGTGCTCCCTGGACAGGGACACACGAAATGTGTGAACACGGTGTCAGACTTTGAATGTTTGAATGGTGTCCATGGTAAACAACTCTGTGTCTGGCCTTCTCTAAAGGCTCACAACATAAATCTGGAGGGGGGGTCATGAGATGATTAATGGTGTAAAGTTTTGCTACACTCTGATCTGTGGATTTATTTGAGAAATATTGGATAATTTAACCTTTTTGTGTTACAAACAGTTATTTGAAAGAAATCGGAGATGTTTAGAAATGTGACATGTGGCCCCAACCAGATGCTGTGTTTTGGTACAAAGTCACAATTTCTGTCATCTAACCTGTGGCTGCAGCTGTAGTTGCATCCTCCTCCCCACTGGGGGCGCACTCTGTGTTGGCGCGTTTGGACTTGGGGATGACGCGCTTCTTGAAGGAGGTCCAGATCTCGTTGGCATGTTGCGTCACAGTCACACCTCCCGCTGTTGCTGCCTTCTCCTCCTCCCCTCCCTCAGCCTTTTCCTGCCCTCCCTCCGTCTCAACCTCCTCTGCTCCTCCCTCTGCTTTTGCCTCCTCTCCTCCCTCATCTCCTCCTGCCGCTGCCGCCTCCTCTGGCTTTGCGTTGTCAGCAGAGTCTTTGTCAGAACCCTTGGCCTTACCGCTGATGCCGACCATAGATGTGTCCCTCTTCAGGCCCTGGAAGGTCCAGGAGCGTTTCAGCTTCCACCTCTTCTGCCCCGACTCCTTGGAGTCCAGAGTGGAGGAGTCTCCGCCTCCTTCTCCTCCTTCAGCTCCATCCTCCTTAAGGTCTTCTACTCCTCCTCCTCCGCTCTTCTTGTGAGCCTTCTGAGCCATGAGCTTCTTGAAGGAGTGCCAGCGTTTCATGTGCTTGGTGGCGGCCGAGGAGGACGATGCTTTCTGTTCTTCCTCTGCGCCTACCTCTGCACCTCCCTCTGCGCCTCCCTCTGCTCCTCCTGCTGCTGCACCCTCCTCTATGGTGGAGTCTGCAGTGGTGTTAAGTGCTTCAGGATCTTCCATCCGGTCCAAGGACTTGGATCGGACCATTACTTGTTTCTGGGGTTCTGCTGCAGCGCTGTCCTTCTTCTCGGTGCTGCGATGGGAGAAGATCCTTGCCACCGGCTTCCTAATTAAATCTCGAACTGTGGATTTAGCCTCGGCCGGTTTGCCCTTCTCTGCTTTCTTCTCCTCCTCCTTCTCTCCATTTTCTGGAGCTTTCTCTATCGCTGCACCTCCCTCTGCTCCGCCCTCAGCTGCTGCACCCTCCTCACCTCCTTTCTCTCCCTCTTTCTCCCCTCCTTCAGTGGCATTCTCTTCTCCTCCTCCTCCAGTGGCTGTGCTCTGCTCTTTCTTCTTCCTTCCCCCCATCACCTTCCCCAGGCCGCTCTTGTTGAGGAAGGAGTCCAAGAACGAGGTCTTGGGCTCAGTAGAGGAGGCGGTTTCCGAACTCTGGGGAGGAGCTGCCTCCCCAGTCGCTGCTGCTTCTCCCTCCTCGGCTCCTGTCACCGCTGCTGTGTCGTTATTCACTGTCTCTTTGTTATCAACAACCTCGCTGTTGACAGCGGTGCCATCTTTATCGACAACTTCACTGTTGACAGTCTCTGACTTTGCCTTGGCGTCTTTAGCCTGTTGCTCGGCCTCCGCCGGCTTGCTCTCCGGGGTTTTCCCGTCTTCCTGGACCACCGGCGCCGCGCTGGCCTCCGTCGCAGCCATTTTGAAAAGGGAAAACAAACAACAACAAAATAAAAAGTGTGTTCTTTCCTTCCTTCCCTGGCCTTCTGCCCTCGTCTTCCTCTCTCTTTCTGTTTTTTTTGTTCCTCCCGCTGTGGCGGTGCTCTCAGGTCATGGAGAGCAGGGTGGAGAACAGTGATGAGGAGGAAAGATACTCAGCATCCTACTAGTCCTCCAAACTCCTGCAGAGAAAAGAGGGATGAGAAGAGGGGCAGAGAGAGGAAGAAGCGCAGATGGTTAATAGCCTGAATCAACACCATAGACACTCAATTAGTCTAGTCTAGACTGTGCATTGAATGGGGAATGAAATGTAACAAAATAGAGAATCGCAGAGGGAAATGCAATGCAATTATGATGTTTCCTAATCAGTCACACTTCCAAAATTCACACCCTGTGTGATCTGCTGTGGGACACACACACTCGTACTTTTTGAAATTGCATGGCTCAAGAGGTTTTTGGAGATGCAAAGTTTGCACCACACAGCAGCAATAAAAAGGCGTCGTTTCCTAAAAGCCTCATTATTATTCTGTTCAGAGGTTGACGCTTAACTTTCATCAGTTGGTGTTTCAAAACCACAGATGGACGGCCTTGAGCTGGTATTTGTCCAGAAAGGTAACATTGTTTTGTGTTTGACAGTCTCATCCAGCTCAGAGACGTTATTTAAGCAACATGGCGATTCATGGACTGAATGTTCATTCAAGGGATTTGGTATCGCACGGCCATAAAGTTGACTTTCTGATACAACTAAAAACAGAATGGTCAAGCTTGAGAGAGTTTTTGTCAAACTATTGGATGCTATGTCCATTAGCACCTTTCGTTAGACTCTCCTTCCTTGGTGTATCCACAGAACACCCACATCTTTCAAGGGTTCATCCCATCATCAGGCTTGATTTCCTAGACTTGACAAAGATCCTCTAAAGCACCAGTAGACATTATAGTTCCAAAGGTTTGGTTTCTACTGAAGCCGTGAATCTTTAGAAACGCCTCAAATATTTCATATTTCTAATAACATGTCACCCAGTGCAACAGTGCATTGATGTGCTTTTAAAGGAGCTCTATGGCACAGAGCAAGAAGTTACATCAGCCTTTGATACCCGCACATTACTATAGTGTTTTCATGGGATTTGTTGACGATAAGAAAAATATACCAGACTTCTCCTTTAAATGCTGCTGCTTGGTTGTAACACCTTTGGAGAATTTAATGAATGAATCAGCAGATCAATGAATTTGTGAGTCACATGCTGATGCTTTTCAGTTGTGTGAAACTGTGAAGAGTCCAGACGTTTAGTGAATTCAGTCACACACTCTCCGAGGAGAAGGTGAGTGAGTCAGACTGCAGGAGGCAAAGAGATGCACGAAGAGAGGCACTCGGGTGGAGAAACAATCACACAGGGGAGATGGAGGGGCGAGTGAGGGAGGAGAACACAGACAGACACAGAGAGAGAGAGAGAGAGAGAGAAAGAGAGAGGTGTAAACACATACATCACATGCTCCAGATAATCTCACTATGTTGTTGCCACAACTGACTGACTGACTGACTGACCAACTGGATGGCTCACTGGTCGACCGAATGCCATATTTGCTTGCTTGCTACACTGGCTGCCTGTTAGATTTACTGGTTGATTCACTGACTGGCTGGCTGGTTAGTTTCCTCAGTTGAAACTGTTTAATCAGTCAGAGCACTTCGGTAAAAACTAGAATTATCACCTCCGCCAACCAGTCAAGTTGCACATCCATGTCTGTCCAAATCATTTTATCTCTTACTCAAATCAGCCTTCATGATTCCTATTTCGTTGTCTCACTGGTACCTGAAACAACACCGCCAACCACCACGCCGATAAATGGTAAATGGACTGTACTTGTACAGCGCTTTTCTAGTCTTTCTGACCACTCAAAGCGCTTTCACACTACTTGTCATCACTCACCCATTCACACACTGAGGGCTAAGATACACCTGCCATCAGACTATCACATTCACACACCGTAGGCACAGCTACGGGAGCAATGTTGGGGTTAAGTGTCTTGCTCAAGGACACATCGACATGCGACTAGCAGAGCCAGGAATCGAACCGCCGATCCTCTGAAGGAAGGACGACGCTGCTCTCCACTCAGGCCATGTCCACACTACTCCCTTTCCATTTGAAAACGCACATGTTTTGCTACGTTTACACTGAGCGTCCACACTATGCTGCCGTTTTCGAGCAACGAAAACGGAGGAGTTTGAAAACGCTTCGGAGGACGGATAAGTTTGAAAACTCCGGGGCTGCGTCTTTGTGTGGACGGTCGAAAACGGATACGTTTAGAAACGATCACGCCCACACCTGCGTTCGCTACTTAATTGGTTCTTAGCTGTCACGACGTGTCACAAACGTGTCACAAACAACAACAACATTGATTACCGATCGACTACCAGGTTAATTCAACATGGACAACTGATTACAGGCTTTGCTGACCTTGTTGTCTTTACTAGCAGCTGTTCAGTTAAAGTCTGCATTATTACGGAGGAAGCAGCTGTTAATGGAGCGATCAGCGAGCAGCGTGTCCAGCGGTGTTATCAGACCTACGGAGCGGCCGTCTGAAGTCACAGTTAGAAGCTTTAGGGGGGACGGACACAAAACGGAGGACTTTCCTTTTCTTATTAATGCTTATTTTGTTCTGCACAACTATCGTGAAGTCCACACACATAATCTATAAAGGAACAAAACATGGATTGCTCTCCAGTATGACAGAGACTTCAGACACCAGCAGAGCTACGAGTGAGAACAGAAACAATGAAACCGAGGGAACGAGTGAGAGACGTGTGTTGACCACATTTATAATCTAGTAAACCTTTATGTGTAAGTGTTAATACTAAACTAAATTTCATGTGTGAGAGAGATAGAGCAAGACCCGCAGCGTTGTAACTAAGTCTGAAAAATAAACCTTCTAAAACCAGAGCCAGTTTTATGTATTTTATCTGGAAAAATAGAGAAGACTTGCTGCTACATTGCATTCTTCCTTGGAACTCACCAGATAAGGCAGCGGTTTGCTCCAACTGAACAACATCTTAAACCCTCTGCACTAGCACGCCTCCGAGGTCGGAATTGGGTGGGAGGCCTCGACAATTTCTGTGACTTTCAGAAACACAATCCATGATTAGCCAGGTGTGTGGAGGCGAGAAATTAGGCTGGGTTTAAAGTTCTCTCCCAAGCTACCTTTTTCTTTCTTACAGAATTTCTATAGCAAATACTTGCCCAAAAGGGTGTGCCGTTTCCCCCATAAGTGAATATTTATTGAGACTTGTTTCTCTTTTCACCACAGAATGTGGCCGTATAAATCATTTTGCCTGACAGTGTAGTCAGATGACACGTTGTATGAACTAGTTATTATCAAACACACCCCCAGCATTTAAATCCAAGATTCTACATGGGGGGAAGACCGGACGTTTGGATTCAGCCACAAAGTGTCCCAAGAAGCAATAGAAAAAAGTAGTCTGCATTTGTAGGAAATGGTAGCTCAGACAATACAGGAGGCGACTGATCACATCAACCATGAATTTACTGGTTTCAAGTCATTAAAACACATTCAATAAAATCATCACAATTGCAGCTTTAAACAGAATTCATAGTATTAATACATGTGAGTTTCTCCTGGATTCTAACCAGCTTTGAGGCACGTTCAGCCACATGAGACGAAGCTCCACCGCGGTCGTCTTTGTTTTGGTTTCTCTTTGTTTTGGGTTGGTTATATTTGTTCTTGTTGGGTGATTACGCTGCTGCAGCAGCAGAGGAGCATTAGCTGTTGGATGGTGGATGAGAGGCTGAATCCCCGAGGTCTTGGAATGGCATCAGACAGAGGAGGACGACAAAATGGAGGGATGGGATGAATTGGGGGGAAGAGGGGGTGCAGGATTGGGAGGAGTGGTGCAGACATGGGCTCATTGCGAATCGTCTGTTTCAATTTGTCTGTCTCTCTGCCTTTCATTCTTCACCTCCGTCTGTCTTTGTCACTTTCTCTGACTGTCTCCATCCTTTTTTTGCTTGTCTTGCTTTTCCTCATCTTTACCATGTCTTTCTCTGTCTCTGTCTCATTGTACCTACCGTTTCTTCCATCGCTGCTGAGTCTCTCTTTCTTTTCTTTACGCTTTGCCTTTTTGTCTCTGGCTTTCCTCTTATTCCATCTCTGTCTTGTTTTCGGTCTTCCCATTGACCTTCTTACTCTCTCTTCCTTTTTGTTACCATTATCATCCTCTCGCCATCTTTTTTTGTCCTCTGCATTTGTTGTCTTAATCACCAATACGTCCTCTATCCATGTTTCTGTATCTCTCTCTATTTGTGTCTCTCAATTTGTCCCCTCCTGTCAGTCTTTATCTCTCATTTTGTGCTTCAGTCTTTCTGTTTATGACCTTTCTGTCTGACTGACTCTCTTCCGTCCAAAATTCGTCATATTTAACTGATCATAGCAGAGAGCAAAGACAAATGTTGCCATAGCCCTAATACCGGTATATAAAGTCACATTTAAAAAAGAGAATCAAGGACACACTGTGTCATTAAAGCTTAACAGGTTGAAACCAGGTTCCCATCTAACCTGTGCCGCCACCTTTTGGCAAGGAAAGTAAAAGCTGCTGCAGTTTAAACAGGCATTGACCTGTGTGTGACAATTTATATTGTACTAGTTATACTAAGTGTCTTAAGAAAGGTTGATATATATGAGACTACTGTGTGTCACCAGGCCTAACACTAACCGCCTTTAGCTTAAAAGTGGCGATGTGAAGTCATGCAACCGCGGCGTACTACCTTTATAGCTTACATTGGCTTTTTACTTCTGCCAATTGCATTTTTGCCTCAAAAATCATTAAAAAGTGTTATATTCCTGAGTAAAACATGGAGGTTTTACAAGATTCTGCTGTTGTTCTTGAATGCACTCTTTATGAAATAAGTAATTGCTGCTAGTGACATTGGGATCTTAATATTGTTTACACAGATTAAACTGTGGGTTTGACGTAGCTTGTCAATGTTAAGCGAGATTCAGGCGGATGCCACCCCAGTGAACATCATCAACCCTATTCCAACCTGCTGCTGAGTTAAATTAAGCTGGTTTCACTGATGTTTAGAAATAATAACACGTTTATTTTTCAAAACCTTCCAAAGCCAACATCTGGTGTGTTCACACATGCAGTTACAAAGGGACAAGTAGCAGCAGGAGGTCAGTCACTTCCTCTGGAGGACTGATACTCAATGAGGCAAAAGCACAGCGACTGCCCAATCAGTACTTAATATGTAAATGATGATGTCAGTGCTCGTATAATACGAACTGAGTAAACTGCCTCTTTATATTTGTTTACAGCCAGAAGTTGATTTGTATTTATATTTCTGGAGTGGGAGACAACATTCGTCTCTCTCCTAGAAACACAGTTTATCTACTAATTTGCAACTGCAAATACATTTAGAAAAAAATGCAATCATTAGATATGTTTTGTTTTTTCATCAACATAATAAGAAAACATTTCAAATGAATGTATCTGCAATGCCACAAGATGTCCACTGACAATGGATCTGTAGTGACGAATGCATAACTAGTCATTTCTGTAGCCGTGTTTAGGTACCTCTCAGTATGGATCAGGTTCTGAGAGACAACACGTTCCTACAACTCAGAAAGCAACACCTCATGTACTGTCGTTTATACTTCACAGAGCCAACAACTTATTAATATTAACATCATTTTTAGGAACACAGGGTTACAATATTGAAGTTTAGCTTAAAGGCGGCACACGTCGTAATGCAAAACCTCAATAACAGCATCTACAAGTATCACATCAGCCACCCAGTCGCCACAAAAATGGTGACGTTTTACGTTTCCACACAGCATGAATATGTTGAATGTTGACGTTTTTGCTTTCAGTCAGAGCAAGTGACGTAGTGTATTGAGCGACCATTATTGAAAATGACATGGTAAAAAAGTTACGAAATAGCAAGCAAGCCAGTGGAGCACAGTCACATGCACTAATATGCACTAAAAGCTTGTGAGTAGAAGGAAAAGCTGAAATAATAGTAACACGCTCAGAGGGAGAGAGACTTCATCCTCTACTAAGGTAGACATCACTCAACTATATTTGTGCATATCTAATAGCTGTTCGTTGCTTTATGAATGTCCTTTAAGGTTAGAAGAAAGATAATGGTTTGTGTTAAAATAATAACCTAACAACGGTCACATAACAACGTAACACCAACAAATAAGAACCGCCCTTAGCAGACTTTAACTTGTGGTTTCACACAGGACACTAACAGATGTCTCCTGGGGGAAAGTCCTGTGTTTTTTCACCCACCCTCCCTGAGTGGGCTTTTTAACTTGTTATACTCCTTATTATACCATGTAACGTTCAATAAAGCGGCTAGATATAGTGAGTCACTTGCTCTGACCAAATGCAAAAACATTCAACGTATCCGTGGTTTGCAGAAACGTGCAATGCTAACGATTTTTTTTCCTGACGACTGAGCTACCGTTTCCTCTGCAGTGTTAATAGTTCACTACGTTAAACCGATAACAATGTCTTGGCAGGCACTTTCTCACAGATGCACTCTGTTTATATTAGAACGTTTCAAAGTTCTGGAGGCAAAAAGCTTCTGCTGCAGATGACTTTGTTACTATGTGAGGTCTTTCAATGCCTCATGGGTGCATTTCCAGCTGCATGTGTTTTCACTCTCTGATGGCAATCTAATCCTCCAGTTAATGCAACTATAATGGGGGTCAACAGGGAGGTGGCTGAGTGGCCAATCACAGTTTCCCTCTTCACACTTTGACAATAGCCCTCATCTTCACACCTTCCTCCTATCAACGTGTACTCAACCCTGTACACAAACACACAGCTTTGGTTCTTCAGTTTAACCTTTTGAGGTGCAGATGTGCGACCTTTCACGGCCTGAATATGGAAACAGCCTTGTGTGAAGGTGAGACGTGGGCTGTTTGAGATAGTTAAAAAGCAGAATGTGAGTTAAGATAGAACTTTATTTGTCCAGAGGGAAATTGTTATGCAACAGTTCCAATGCAAAGTAGGACCGATTACAAATGTAATTTAATAAACAGATATGCCAAATTCCAGAAGGTCCCATTTTCACTGCGTTAATGAAAGGAGACACTACAAACAGCTACAGTCGGACTATATCATGCACTCAATAGCATAAGTCATACTCTTGAATTACTCTATTTTTTCCTAGTTTTTCCCTTGAAATTCTACATTTTGGCCAAACAGATAAAGTATAGTGAGCACATACATTTTTCGAATTGAACTGAAGTGCTGAATGCCAATCTAAATCTCTGACACAACAACTACACTTCTCATTTCTAAAAACTGCTGCTCACAAACAGTTCCACTCATGTCAGTCCAAACTGACAATCACCAGTTTGTTAGTGTAACAGAGACACACGAACAAACGTCTCTTTTCTGTTCGGGTCTCAGTGTTTCTCTTGTTCTTCCACACTTTGTCCTAATCAGAACATACTGAAAAATAATCAGGTAAATAACGTTACGGTGAGTTTTAATTTGAAATGCAAAAGAGCAAAAGCATAGCAATCAACTATCAATATCAGATATTTACACTGATGTCCAACATCCTGTTTGATATAAGTGAGCCCAGACAAAATATTGATCAGGCAGAAAGTTTTGGTCAGAATGAAAGAAACTATATTTGGTAAGGGCGTTGGACGACTTTTGAATTTAAAAAGGATTTTTGCATAATGTACCCAAAATGACATAGAAAAAAACCTTAATATATGTAAAGACCACTGAAGGTGACATTTCCGGTGATGTATGGAGTTGTACTTGTGAAATATGGAGCTGGGAACATCAAGTGTCTGCAGCATTTTGTAATAAAAAACCATCAGTCAAATTGAACGAAATCAGGCCTGCAGGAAAACTGCTCTGCTCCGCTCCGGTCCGAGCGTTCACACTTCACGGAGCTGTGGGAGTTCCACTGATAAAGAGCTGGAAGACATTCAGCCTCTCGCTCCACAGTAGCTGCTGTGGGAATTGAACCTGTGACCTGTGAGACAGAGCCCAGGCGGAAAACAGAAACTGTATCCGGACAGAGATGAGAGCGGGTCGCATTCATTTGTGCGGTTTATAAACTGACAAGCATTAAATCAGGTCTTTCACAGCGATCCTGTGACCAGATGAAAGATCGGAACAGAGACGATCTGAGGGAAGTCATGGGAATAAGTTTACAGGACTACGGCATATAATTAGCATGATTTACTATATGACAAAATCTGACACTAATTGGAGGAACATTTGCAAATGAATGTGCTTCATTTGTACAGAAAATGTGACAAAAAGCATTTAAACCCAATTAAAAATGTATTACCAATATTTGTTGAATATTTTTCACAGTCTAATGGATAACTGCATCATTATGGAATCCATGCTAGTAATTTAAAGTCAGCCTGTTGTGTCGGCTCCCTTATTTGCCTAAATGTAACCATATCTTAAAGGCATCAGTGTGCTTTAAAGAAAGTTATTCTCGGATCGTCTTAAGGGTTCAGGGTGCTCCCAATGGGCTGTATGAGTATTTTTCTGAAGAATGAAAAAGAAAGCCAGAGAGAGAAGTTCAAACCTCTTCCACACACCGGACCAATCTGCTGAAAGGGGCTGCCGGTTTCCCCCACTCCAGTTTTGCAAAGACAGGGGGGTACAGGTGTTCAATGAGCTGACAAGCCTTTTATTTGAACAGCAAGTGAGGAAATGTTCTCTGAAATAGACAATCCCAAAATCGCCTGACAAGGACCAAGAGTGCGGAGGTGTAAAATCAACCTCAACCTTTCTTTCTTCATTCTGCATCTTCGAGGAGAGACTGTTGGAACATGTGCAACATTATCCCTATTTGTACAATTCCGTGTTGAGACTTTAAAGACAAAATTCTTGCAGAGGGGAGGAGGATATGACTGCAGTCCACATTTCCGTCTGATTGATCAGTCTTGGTCATATTGGAGGAACATAACACATCCTAGACGAGGGCACAAGTAGCTCAAGACTGAAGAGCAGCAGAGATATCACAACCTGACCAAAACACGTATTACTTCTCTTTAGGATGAATTAAATCTATTGATGCTGAAAACATCCCCGCAGGAATTTAAAGCAAAGCCTCCTTTACTTTCACAGCTACACAACAAAATCCCAGAAACAAATCACGATAAAAAATCGAATCAATTGTTCACTGGCTCGAGGCCAAACTGTCAACTGCCAAATTTCACGGAGAGCTGCTCAAAAGGTTTTAGAGAAATCCTGCTCTCAGACAGACAAACTGATCTTGCAGCAGCTCCTGCTGATTCAGGGGATTGAATGGTACATGCAGTGTAATACTCATACAGCAGCTGCCTGTGTAATGATATCTCTAACAATGCTTTCTGCACAGTTGCATCAAAGCAGCAACGGCATCTCATCTCTACTGTTGCTGCTTTAACCGCAAACTATTCTGTAACAACTGGGTTTTTTTGACACAAAAATGGTCATGATTATTAGGAAACATCAAGAATAATCAAAAGATCTCATTAAATCATTGCTTTGGGAGTTCATTTGATCTTCAGCACAGCATTTTGTATTGTAAAATTATGTCTAATCATATTTTTTATGTCTAATCTTTGTTCTTTTCCCTTCAAAAACAAAGGCTCCTGATTGGATGTTCTGGACAAAGCTGAGAGGTTGATCCAGACCTTTATAAACAGGGGTCTCAAACTCAACTTACCTGGGGGCCGCTGGAGGTAGTCTGGGTGAGGCTGGGCCGCATCAAGTATTCCAAAAAAAAGTACAACTGATCCAATCTTCATTAATAACAGTTCAGAACATGAACGGTTCTTCAGAACATGAATGGGTTCTTCAGAGCATGAACGGTTCTTCAGAACATGAACGGGTTTTTCAGAACATGAACGGGTTCTTCAGAACATGAACGGTTCTTCAGAGCATGTTCTTCAGAACATGAACGGGTTCTTCAGAGCATGAACGGTTCTTCAGAACATGAACGGATCTTCAGAACATGAACGGTTCTTCAGAACATAGGCTTCTCTTGCCTACTCCTTGCTACCAGAGACCTGGCAGCGCTTCCTCTCACACAGCTCAGCCACATTTGGCTTGAGGGAGGAAGCAGTTGAGACCCTCAGTATGGCTTGAAGATGCTCATCAGTAAGTTTGGACCTGTACTTTGACTTATTAAATTCATGGTTGAGAAGAGCTTTTCACACAGATATGTGCTCCCAAAAAGGCACATGGTCTGCTTGAACATCCTGGAAAGCTCAGGGAAAGTGGGGGGCAATTCTCTCAAAAATTGTCCAAGCTTGTCTGCTATTCCACTCACCTCCCTGAACTTGGCTTTGAGTTCAGAATTGCACTGCAGGTCAATGAGCTCCATTTGAAGCACAGGAGGGGCATCTTGCACATCAAAGGAGAAGGGGTCAGCAAAAATTTGAAAAGTGGCTCTGTGTGTCTTGAAGTCTGCAAACCTGTGATCAAATTCATCCTGTAGGTTTACAATGGCATCAGCATACTTCTCACCACTGAATGGTGTGCCCGCACCCATGAGTGCCTTGCATGTTGGGAAATGGCAGAAGTTTGTCTGAGAGAGCTGGGCTTTCCATAACATACGTTTTGTGGAGAATGCTCTGACGTTGTCATAGGCAGCACTGACAAGCTGCCCTTGGCCTTGTAACTTCTTGTTCAGTACATTCAGCTCATGTGTGATGTCAACAAGAAAAGCTAAGTCCATGAGCCATTTGGGATCACTTAGCACAGGAACAGCCATCCCATCCTTCTCCATGAAGGCTTTCACTTCTGCTCTCAACTCAAAGAACCTCTTCAAGGCGTTTCCCCTGCTGAGCCAACGTACCTCGGTGAAGTAGAGGACATCCTCATATGCTGACTTTATTTCCTCCAAAAAGGCGCGGAACTGCCGGTGCTTTAAGCCCCTGGATCTAATATGGTTGATGCATTTCACAACAACAGACATCACATTGTCAAACTTCAGGCATTTGCTGCAAAGGGCCTGCTGATGGATAATGCAGTGCAGAGAAATGGCCTCTTCCACACCCTCCTCTTCCAGTTTTCTTTGAACAAGTGCCACCAGTCCATTTTTCCTCCCTGTCATTGATGGTGCTCCGTCGGTTGTTATTCCAGCAAACCTCTTCCATGTTAAACCGGCATCCACAATGGCATCACACAGCTGGCGGAATATCTCCTGAGCGGTGGTCTGGCCATGCATTGGAATCACTGTGAGCAACTCCTCCATCACTTCAAAACTGTCATCAACTCCGCGGACATACATTGCGAGCTGCGCAGTGTCAGTGATGTCTGTGCTCTCATCAAGAGCAACTGAGAATGCACAGAAATGTTTGGCTTTCTCCCGCAGTTGATCATATCTGTTACCTGACAGGTCAGAAATGCGCTCTGCCACTGTGTTGGCTGAAAGGCTGATGTTGCTAAACTGACTCTTTTTTTCCGGACAGACTATACTTGCAGCCTGTAACATGCACATTTTTATGAACTCGCCTTCTTTGAATGGCTTTCCCGCCTTGGCGATCATCTCACTCACCACGTAGCTCGCTTCGACTGCCGCGTCACTCGCTTTGCTCGCTTTCTTAAAAAAATCGCCTCAGTAAACATGTTTTAAGATCGCCGACCTCTCTCACATCTCCCTGGTATTTCGTATACTCCTCGGCATGTCTCTTTGATAATGGCGTTTGAGGTTGTACTCCTTATGTACCGCGACTTTCTCTGTGCATATAAGACACGTCGGAGTGCCCCGGTGCTCAACAAAAAAATATTCCGTCTCCCACTTTTCCTGGAATTGTCTGTGCTCTTCGCCAACTTTTCTCTTCATGGCAGGTTTTGAGAAAGACATGACTGGGACTGGGTGAGATATATTTTCCTTCCACTTGGTGTCACTCCTGAATCACGTTTCACCCAAGTGACGAGTTTCGCTAATTCACGTTGTAAATATAAAACGCCCACAACGACTCGCGCAACAACTCGGCAAAAAGGTGCGCGTGAGAAAAAAGTGCGCATGAGAAAAACACGCGGGCCGCATTAACATTACACTTTTATGTTAGGTAGGGGGCCGCACAATATCGGCTCGTGGGCTGCAATTGGCCCGCGGGCCGCGAGTCTGAGACCCCTGTTTATAAACAATGATGATGTACTACGACGTAACACATGCAGTTTTGCAACGGAGGTCATGCAGAGTGCAATAGCTTGTCGAGCTATGCAAGGGCATTAACCACCAAAAATGGCGAACGCAACCTAAACAGCCGTGTGCTTTTAGTGAGTGTGTAGAATACACAGCAAGTAGCCCTATATATATATATATATATATATATATATTTGGGGTGTAACGGTTCACAAAATTCACGGTTGGGTTGGGTACGATACAGTGGAGCCACGGTTCGGTACGTTTCGGTACAGTAGAAAACTATAAATGCCAGAGAAATGTACTTGATTTTAAAATATATTTATTCATTACAACTAACATCATAAAGTTATTCTTTGACTTTGAACAATGATGGAACTATACCTGAGTGACCCATCTTCTGGGGTGTCTTCTTAGCAACACATAAGCATAAAAAACAAAAACTGCTCCTTAATGTTATGTAGTATTGCTACTTACATCTTGCAAAAGAGATTTTTAATCTCAATGGGACTACCTGGTTAAATAAAGGTTTTTTTAAAAAAAATATATATATATTTTTTTTGTTATTCAAACGTATTCGGTTCGTCATGCGTACCGAAGGGTTCAATACGAATACGCGTACCGTTACACCCCTAATATATATATATGTTTATACATGTATTTGGTGGATAAACCCAGCGTGTACTGTTACACCACCACAACTACCACAGTCTGTGGTCACGTACAGATCGTCAAATACCATGACATAGACTTACAAACACAAGCATTCTCAGTCCAGTGGAAGTCGACACGTATTGCAGCCATAGAAGCCAGCGCTGTTTCGGTTTAGCGAGTGACGGTGTGAACTGAAAACTTCTAATATAATACTCATTTGTGTTTATTATCTACCCCAACCATTTATCGTTACTACGAGCAACTACAGAAGCATACAGCTGAAAGTCACCAATTGACTCAGTCACTCATTAAACTGAAACACCTGTTGCTCTGAATCGGGTTGAGAGTGTCGGATTTCTGTGGAACTCGGCTGTTAGAATATAGATTTTTAAAAACGAACATGCAACAACCAACAACATTTTGATTCTGGTAACAGTTTGTTAAGCTTACTAATTCATCTGGATGACTGGAGCAAAACGCCACTTCCGTTGCCAACATGTGCGCGTATATTTTCGGAACCCTGGGACCCAAATGGACGGTGGCTGATTTACAACAGAACATTCTCAAAAAGAAAGCATTTGTTTATGGTCCTTTGTGAAAGATCTCTTCAATAATTGCAGAATAGTCATTCTCACCTATAAATTCAGGACTCCTTTGTGAAACAAATCAATCATCCCCATGTTTCATGATCGTGCACCCGCTAGAGAGCCTTTTCAGAGAGCAGATCAGATTTGACTGTGTATGTATTGTACCCCATTGATGCAGTAGGAGGCTTTGCCTTCTCTTTTAAGCCTCCGAGGATTGCTCTAGGAAGTGAGGTCTCAATGAAGGTGGTATTTATATTGGTAGAAAAGGGTGAATTATTTCACTGTAGAATGTTTTTTCTTGGAAATGATTGAGCCAAGAGGTTGATTATAGACACTCCCTGTCGACTAACCCTTGGCACAGAGAGCAAACTCCCTGTTCTGAACATAGACATATACGACCTGTAAATATTCAAACCCAACTCATTAAATACTGATGCGTTGGTAGTCTCTTCCAAGGCTGCAACTATCATTCATCTGATGCATTTTTTTTAAATGAACCATTCAGTCAGACATATTAGTACTGAAATGATTGGATTATTAATTGATCAGTTGATTCACAGAATATTAATTGCCAACAATTTTGATAACCAACTAATTGTTTCAGTCATTTATTCTGCAACAAATGCTAAACATGTTCTTACTGCAGCTTCACAATATGCGCATTTGCAGCTTTTCTGTTTTATATCATTGCAAACTGAGTAGTGTTGGGTTTTGGACTGTCGGTCGGACAAAACAAGATGTTTGAGGACGTCTCCTTGGGCTTTCAATATGGGTTGCAGCCCTATGTATCAGGAAATCGTTAAACCACATCCATAGTGAGTTCCCAGAGCCCAAGCTGACATCTTGAGATGTCTGGATTTGTCCGACCAATCGTCAAAAAACCCAAAGTATTCTGTTTACAAAGATATATAGTAAAGAAAAAGAGCACATTTTCACATCAGGTAATCTGGAAGCAGAAAAGGTTTGACATTTTTGCTTCATAAACAAATAATCTGTTATCAACGAGGTTGTTCATTCAGTCAAGTCAAGTAACTGATCTTCTTGGCAGTCCCTTCTGTCCTGCTGCTGTTACAGACCTCGAAATCCTTTCACAAGCTGCTTCTTCTTTGGCCCAAACAAAGATGGCTGCCAGAAATGGAAGCTGCTTCCATTTGTCTGGTTACTCGTCTTTTTCATATGCTGATTTAACCAGATCTGAGGCATCCAAAATGGACTACAAAATGTTGACATGGAGCGTGAATGAGCAAGCCTGGCGTGGTTTGATCAGCCCTGCCGAGCTTTAGCCAGATAAACTGTTGTTGTTGTTGTTGTTGCTGTGGATTAAAGCCTGCTGTGTTCCTGCAGCAGATTGCCCTCGGAGAGAAGGGACAGGCCTTTTAGTGTAAAGGTATTAAACCCAGGTCTAATCCAGAGCTAGGAGAGCAGCCAATTTAAACTGGATTCAGCCCACGGGACGACACATCACTCATCTATCTAGTCTCGAGGGCCTATTTTACAGTCCCTCCATTATGTCTTTGATATGCTTTCAAGTACACCACCACCCTTTATTTTCACATATGATATTCAGTGACCTGGTGATATTTGATGTTTTTCTTATTGTCAATTAATCTCATAAAATAATTAAAAACAACAACAGTATTCTGATATATCTTCTTCCTCTGTGCCACAGAGCTCCATTAAAGACGCATCAAAGAGCCACACTGTTGCACTGGTTAACACGCTCCTTCATCACCATGAACTCACACACTGTAGTTTATTTTGACTCAATCCCACATACACCTTCCTGCTGCCACCAATACAGAAGAACCAAATGTGAATCGATCCGCTGCTGAAAATAGTCCCCAAAGCAAATCTACTATTTCTTCCTGTTAGTTTGATGAAAATGACAGTGACAAGCACATTTAGGAGATTACTGATGAAACTAAGTATTTGTGTTTTTAAAGATTCATGTCATGTTAGATGAACAGAACAGGTGCTTATATGGAAATTGTGATGGCTGTTTTTCACTGTTTCTAATATTAGATCTAGACTGATCAATTCATCAATAAATCTGAGAAAACCATCAGGAGGTTAATCTGGACTAGAAATTCTGAGTTGCAGCTCTAAACATCTATATTGTTCTCTGTGATCTTCTGTAATAAGTTGCTATGTTCTGTTATTCCATTACTGCAGATGTCCTGGCCCTGTGAACATTTAGCAGTGTGTGTGAGATCCGTTTTTAATCCGCAGTAATACATTTTCTCTTCTCGATATCTGCCTTGAAGCCATTCGTTGCAGCTCTCGAGCAGTTTGAGCTGAATTGAAGTTTTTTTTGTTCGGCCGTATGCCCTCATTACCATGCAGACCTATATTTTCAAAATACAGTTCACTAATTATCCCTGCTGTCGTAGTTTTTATGAGGGGGGGGGGGGGCAGCAGAGTGCTTGTGCATTATTACTCTGGGAAAGAAAGATTAAACTTTAGGGAGGATTGTTAATGAATTTCTGTTTTGATTTAAAGAGAGCACATATAGAGATGAATAAAATGCCATAAGGGATCGTAGGCCAAAAGGGTAACAGGCTGAAACATTATTTGCTCAAGCTTCTCGGGGGCCAATCCCTACGTTTTCCTGCCCTTTAGGTTGCAGGTACATTCACATATTATATATTATACTCTATATATTTAACAGTTTTGACCTATAGATGGAAAAGGCACGGCTCGATGGAAATGTCTGCTTGTTGGTTGGTCCATCACTTTGGTCCAGACTGACATATTTCAACATCAATAAATGGTTTGCCATGAAATTGGGTACAGATATTGAAGGTCTCTAGAGGATAACGTACAATGACTTTGGTGATGCTCTGATCGTTTTCTCTTACTAGCGGTTCAAAGTTTTCATGTATTTAGTGAAATATCTCAAGATCTACTATGGACTGGCACAACATGTTATATTGTTAGTCATAGGGCCAAAGTAAAATGTTTCCAGTGCTTCAATCTATGACCAAACACCATCAAGTAGAATATTTGATCGTGTTAACATGCTAAAGTAAGATGGTGAACATGGTGAACATTATACCTGCTGTACATCAGCATGTTCGCATTGTGATTATATTTTGATGCATATTATCATGCTGAGATCAGCATTTAGCATGTGCCTAAGTAAAGCGCCACAGAGCCTTATGTCATATTGCATTTATAAATATATCAAAACTGAATAAATATCAAAAAGAAGGCTCACGACCCTCATGATTTTCTACTGTTTTTCATTGCTTTCTCCTGATTAATGACAAAAAACAATGTTTTCTTTATCATTACCTGCTTTTGGCACTGTACAGCATGTATAAGCCCCACTCCATGATTTGCTGTTTTGTTTTTTTTCAGTTTTGTTTTTCTTAAGCTGTTTTGTTTTTTGAGTCTGTTATCTGTTTTGTTAATAAGTGGTGAAACTTATATACGCTGCCACTTTGGCCAGGACCTTTGAGAGATTCAGAATCTTAATGAGATTATCATGGCTAAATCATTTCTGGCCTAGAGAGAGGTGCTGTCAACACAACACAGTTAGAGCTGCACTCGCCGCTGGATTCAGCCCATCGCTGGGCTTTACTAGACGCAGTGAAAAGCTGTTGGGTTACTGCGCATGTCAAACAATGTGTTTCAGACCATAAAGGTGAAATTGTTGCATTTTGTCTGAAAGGACCTTCAGTGAGTGTAAGGCAGAGAGAGAAATAGAGAGTACTAAAGAAATACTCAAGAAGAAAAATTAATGAAGGAATGAATAAAATCACATATTAGTTTATGCCAGAGAATCACAAAAGTTCACGCCATAATATATTATAATAATAATAATAATTCTGTTTTAAAAGTATTTAATATTTGCAGTGTATTGTATTATTTAGCTTTTTATTATCTTTCTTCAAACGTCACCAGAATGCAGGAAACAAAGTCTCAGAAACTCAGATTCAAGTCCTGTGTTTGGGTGTATTTAAAGCCCAGATTGTGTCTTTAACATGCTGGCCGGGCTGCAGGATGATGTAACAAACACCTGCCGACGTGTCCTTGAGCAAAACCTTAAACCTGCAGACTGTAGGTCTTCTTTTCTCTGTAGCTGACCTTCACCTCTGACCTCTGACAGTCGAGGGTCAAGAGAAAGATTCTGTGTGCTTTCTGCTGCTTTAGTCAACAGGGTTCATGTCATCCTCCAAATGTATCTGTGACTCCTGACTAAAGTCAACTGCTAAACTAACCAACACACATTCTCAGAATTTCACATGCACAAACCACCGCCGAGTATTTGATTTATTACATAAGTACTTCCTCCTAATTTCAGTGTATTTCCATTAGAAAATAATGTGAAACAGTCATAAAAGAGCTGATATAGTGTGATCGAGCCGTTCTAGTCAAAGCGCCGTCCACTACATGTCAACATTCACTCATTCGCACACTGAAATAGAAGTAGTATTTGAGTAGAAATTTATGAAAACGACAACACTACATTGTATGTAGTCTTTCAATGTTTTAATGACTTCTGTAAACGTTATCTCCCTAAATGATGCTTAATACTGAACTAATTAAAAAAATTGTCCCCTGAGCTGAGGGACTGAAATCTGAATATTTAAAGATTTTCAGATGTTCTTTCAGGTGTTTTGTTTTTAATGACAAACTGCAGAATGAATACAGGTCATGACGAACAGGGACCTCAAAGCAGCAGGAGTTTATCTCAGTATCCAACGTAAGAGAGATTTTCTCCATCAATATCTGTGCTGTCGCCGCAGAGATCAAACCTGGAAAATCAAATGTTCTTCTTCCTCGTGTAGATGCAGAGAGCCTCAGGACTTTGGTTTGGATTAATAGGCTGTTAATTGACAGATTGCCTAACCTCTGAGCATTACTATTCAATATTAGTTATTGTAAAGTCAATTTTCAAACCGAATTTGAGACATATTTTCAACAGTTTGCCCCCAATTACAAACACAACTGACCTCAATGTAATACTCATAATAGAATCACATCCACGGTCTAAACAGACCAATTGATGATGGTGTAATTCATCCTCAAGGTTTGTAATAGTGATGCTTTAGTCAGGGGAAGAATGGCTGATGTATTTGGTTTAATAACTTCAAACACTTTTCTGCACAAAAGGTAGAATATAATGAATCCATTGAGATCCATCTGCCAAAACTCAAACATGTCTTGTTACTGAATGTCCAACGTTGTCATTTTCCAAAAAGCAAAATATTTCCCTTTTTGGTGTTTCAACTGTTCGTCCAAATTCCAGCTCAGTCCTGATTGAATAAAGCCGCAGAAAAGTCTCCAAAACAAAAAACACAGCATTTGCAATTTGGAATTGGCTGGATGGCTGGAACTGTGGGCGACTGGAAGCAGAAATGCATCATGGACCCAAAGCTAACTGGACCTCCACCATTTTCTGTTTCCAAAAATCAATCCAACTGTGCACTTTCTTTCCTGATGTAACAATCAAACTCACTTTTCAAACTCTAGTCTGGTTCTTTCCAACCATCAGTCCTGTATCACATTACAGATGTTTTTCCATAAAGCCAAATAATTCACTTTCAACAAGTAGTTTCTGACATTTAAATACTCCCTATTACAACTGTTTTCCCCGTTATGTTTTTAAGGAAACATAATTGGTGCCAGGATTATATAGATGGCATTGATGTTTTTTTGTACCTCACAGAAGTTCTCGGGACAGGCAGGACATTAACACCAGAGACCAGTCCACATCCTGAGTGCTACGGGTTTTTCTACGTAATTTAGGCAACAAAAGCGCCTTGGTTTAGTTTCGGGAAAAATTGTGGATTCGGTTTTATGTTCACTCAGTAAAAATATTTTTTCAGAATTGAATGAAAACCACGAATCTGAACCATATTACAACTAAGCTTTACTTCTGCTTTCGTCGCTACGAGTGGAGACATTTTTACAGTTCGTAAACAATGATGACGTACATAAGCAACCTAAATAAACTTTCCAGATCTGTGTCCGAATAGTGACTAAGTAGAATACACTGGCAGGTGGCCCAATATTTAGTGGCCAGAAATATAGATGTATTTTGTGGAGAAAGCCAGCATGTAACGTTACACCAGCGAGGCATTACAAGCCTCACAAGCCACCAGATGCTTCAACTTTGTTTTCTGTGTTCATGTAAAGAACGTCAAGTACCATGAGATTTAAAATGGGTGCTACAAGCGTAAGCATTTCTGATCAGTCCAGTGGTAGTCAACATTTTTAATAACTTGCCGCCATAGCTGTTTGGGTTTAACGAGTGACCATGTGAAGTAGTGACTCTCAGCAGAATAAGGAAAACAAATGAAATGTGTTGTCTGTGAGCCTTTTGAAGATAATCCAGATATCATTAAGTTTCCTTCAAAGCGTATTTGCTGTTGCAGATTAGTTGTAAATCAACGTAATTTATGGAAGACGTGGTCGAAATTTCAGACAATCTTCCTTTTATCCAACGTAAGTCTTTGACACCCACCTTTAGTTTATACGTTCTTAAAGCTCAACAACACCGGAGGCTTAACACACACAGCATATTAACACCAAATCAGGATTACAGATAACTTCAGATTTAAATGGGGCTCATCAGATGCTCCAATGTTCAGGTTTTCCCGTTCAGGCCCTCAACTCTCACCCAGATCAGGCTTTCTCTTGGTCCTACCAGTCACCCAACAGTTCATCCACCTCCATCACACCACAGGCATTCCTCACAACAAGCCCCCAGTTTAAAGGCGCATTCTGCGTTTTCATTTTTCGCCTCTCAGTCCATAGTGGCATCATTATAAGAGCCTATTATGGCGTTACAGAGGCCAACTCACAGACTAAATGCCTTGTTTCTGTTCGCCATGGGAGCCTTCTATAGAGCCGCAACTCCCTCCTTTAACAGAGAGGCCCCTTCATCACGCTGTCTCCTCCTCCTCCTCCTCCACTCATCCTCCTCACTCTCTTCTCCCTCAGACACAGACAAGCCTTTATCTGCCCATCATGTGCTCGCTCTCTCTTTCTCTTTTTTCTCTAGGCTGACCCTGTTTTCCACAGCGAACAGGCATGCCGGTTAGGATTTGGGGGGGAAACACACACACATGCAGAGCGAGGGGGAAGAGACTGATTTGGAAAGCCAGCTAAATATTTTATCCATGGCCACGCTATCTGTCTGTGTAGCTTAATACCGATTTGATGTTATCTCCTAAGTCTTCCAGCAGAGGTTTTTTTTTCCATATTTTATTTCTGATCAAATAATCTCCTCTGTGCAACATCTCAACTGTGCACCATGTCATCCCGTTGTCTCTTCCAGCTCTCTGGCTGGGAGACGTGTAGAAGTCGGACCGTAAACACCTCAATAGAGAAAAATACACTGTAAAGCCGCACCAAACTATTATTTTCAATATCAAATATTCTGTTGGATCATTATTTTTCATAAATCAATTCATCATTTGGCTCTATATATCATCAAACTAATTCCATAGTCTCTCAGAGCACGAGGTGAAGTCTTCAAATCACTTATTTTGTCAGATATTCGATTTACGATCATGTGAAACACATAAAAGCTGCAAATTGGAACCAGGGGGTGTTTGCTGGATAAATGGCTTAAAGTTTATCAAGCAAACACCCCCTGGTTCCGATTTCTTATAATCATTTGATTGTTTAAGCCTTAAACAATCAAATGATTATAAAACATCTGACAAAACTAATTTAACTAATCAACTAATGATGTCAGCACCAATCAAGTGTATCTCCAGAGAGACAGGTAGCACAAAGGATTCAGGCTCAGATAAGATGCATTTCCGCGTAGCGTACACTGATAAAACTCACAAAACAATTTAGATTTAAAAGAATTTCTGGCAACCAAAGACACGGTTGGGTTCCCCCTCCACTATATCGATGGTGCAAAGCACAGTAGGGCTTCATTTTTCCTCATTCTAAGCTTGTCCAAATGTCTTCAAGCCGTCAAAACCTTCAGCAGGCCTGTTACTGAGCTTTGTTCACACTTTTAGCGCTTTATTTGAGGTGTCAAGGTTTCCTGAAATCACAATCATGTGACTCAATTATAGGAGAATGTGTACTAAATGATGAACCATATATTTTTTCCAATGAATGTCTGTAATCCACGAGTAAACAGAGTAGAAGAAGAAATAGAGGTTGCAAAACTGGAAACAAAACAAGTTGCCTTCAGGTCTTTTTTTTCTTCAATTGTAGGAAATATAATATACATTCAGAAAGATGCTGTCAGCCGAAACGGCTGATGAGTCATGTGAGTTAAACAATCACAAGGTCAGAACTCATTTGGCTATGGCATTTCCATAACCCATTTAGCGCATCAACTGTCTTTCGACAAAAAAACATTTCCATAATTGGTCAATGCAGAAGCTTGAACTGGCCACCCTTCAGTTCCCAAGCCAAGTCCTCACGTACTGAGCTACTGATGCTAAATCACACAAGATCCATACTGGCGTAAGTTTTTACACAGCCATTGAGTTTCCTTCATTTCTCTACAGTCCAACAAAAAACTTGGAGGGACTTGAAGTCTGCTGGAGCTGCATAATCCATCACAGTGAACACCGTCGTGGCGGAATTATGACAGTGTAATGTGGTGATGGATTGCAGACTTTCACTATGTGTCTGCCTACAATGGCATACAGTACTTGACAACAGATTACGCAACTCCAGCTGATTTTTGCATATTGAAAAGGTCAGAAATCAGTCTGAATACAGATGCTTTGCAAAATGATCACACAAGTCAATGGGCTGAATATTCAGAGACACCAGTATGCAGCGTCTCCGGCAGTGTTTTATGTCTGAAAGATCCCTTCAGCTAACGCCACAAACAGTTGTTACACCTTTATGAAATAAAACATTAACTTTCTGTTAAAAACCCAGAGTTGCAGCTTCGCGCGTGTTTAATGAGTGTGACCATTGTTTAGGCTCGGCCAGAGACTGCATTGATCATAAGTCGGGAAAAGGCAAGGGTGGCCACACGCAGGGAGACTCTACATTCCGATAACCCTTCATGGGGATGAAGTGAATTGCTTCTACACGCTGGTTTTATGTGGAATTTAAAAATACTCATGATGTGCATGTGATGTGAAAAGAGCAGAGGGAAATGTGTACATTACTGAGCAATTACGGCCGACGCCATGTTCCACGTCTAAACAACCATTTTCCTCCATCTGCTCGGAAGGATTCTTCGCAGCTATCTGGTGTGCACATGGCCGACACTGAATGCACCTCCTCCTCCTCCTCCTCATCACCTGCCTTATCAGCTCCATGTTTAGTTCATGCCCACAGAACTCGCATGTCTCTCCCATCTTTCCTCTCCTCTCTTTATTCCTCTTTTTTTCTCCATTGTTCATCCGCCTGTTGTCATCCGCCTAACTCCTTTCATTCATCTTCTTTTATCTGCCTTTTAAATGTGTCCTCATTCACCTCCTCTCCATATTTTCTCTCTCTCTCCTACTCCTTTCATTTCCTGTCCTCTCAACCTCTTGACTTAAATCTCTGGTCCTGAAGTTGTCCCCTGTCCTCTTTCTTTTCTATAATACTTCAACTCGACTCATTATCGATGGCTCCTCTGCTTTGAAATATATCCTTTCTCCCGTTTTAACTTCTCTCTTTTCTTCTCCTCTTACTGTAACATCAGTTTCCCCTCATTGTCTCCTCATTTCTACTTTCATATGTTCACATTTCTCCCCTTTCTGCTTTTCTTCTCAACGTCACTACTGTCTCCTTTACCATTTCCTTTCATTCCGTCTCGTTTCCTCCTCTTAACCCCTCTATTTTATTCTCCTAAATTCTTTTCTGTCTCTTGTCGTATCTTTTCTATCCTTTAATTTGTCCTGCCATCCTCCCATTTTCGGTATCTGTCCCATCTTTCCTTTGTGCATTTCCAATCCTTTCTTTTCTCTTTAAATCTATCATCCATCCTTTGCTCCTCCTCATTCCTCTCCTGTCCCTCTTTATATTCTCCTCCTCTCACCCTTTCATTGTTCTAACATCCCACTCTTCTTCTTGTCCGCTTTGCTTAATTTGTCTCATTTGTATTGTTTGTCCACGGGGATGTTCAAACAATATGGGACCCCATTTATTCTGCCCTTGTTAAATATTTACGAGTATTGAAGCCTATGTCCCAAACTCAAACCACTCATTTGATGATGGTGACAGCACACAGGGATGACCATAAAGCAGTGTTACTTAACAAATCAATGTGCTTTACTTGTTACCTGAGCAATATGAACAAATATTCCAATTATGTGTCAAAAAGTCATTCACAGTCCAAGTATCCTACACCGAAGTCACTGATGTTCGGGGTCAACAAGACCACAGAGAGGTCACACTTCCTGTTCGACGTCTGATGGACCAACTCATAGAAAGCTCCAAATCCAAAATAGATGTCCTTCACTTTTCCAGGGTCAGAAGTAATGTGAGGTTTTATGCTACTTCACACATCTATTCAGAGGGCAAACTTATACAATTGTTACACCATACAGCTACTCAGTTTGTCTACTTTACAGATTGATATTTTGCTAAGTATAGTTTAAGATATGTTTAGGCTTGAATTAGTGCTGTTAGGTCGTCCCCATCACTTAAGGTCACATGTAATAAATGGTTTACAACACATTGTGCAACATGCTGTACAAGCATAATGGATGACAATATCGTAAAGATGTCTTTATAGGTTAACTTTTAATTGTTGACAAATACTAGATCACTAAACACTTAAATTATAGCTGCTACAGTTGCATTTATTAATGGAGTGGATTTTTCCTGCTAAAAGCTTCCTTCTCCCTCCGCCCATCCTCCATTTTTATCCTTTATCTCTTTGCTTCCTTACTTTTAAATCACCTCCTCCCATTCCATTCATTTCTCCCTCTAAAATCCCCTCTTTCCATTTCGTCCCCTCTCCTCCTTTTGTTACGCTGAAGGCGGCCGCTGTTTGAGAGCGCGAGACACACATTTTTGAAGTAGGAGAGAAGAGCGCTCGAGCTCTTCTTCTATTTTTTTTTTTATATCCGTCAAAGCTTCAATAGAGAACATAATTCTAATGAGAAAGAGGGAGGGAGGCGCGTTCCCGAGGCTGAGGGGGAGGAGAAGGAGGAAGCCAGTCAGCCATCCAGCCGCGTGCGCATGCTCGAAACAGCAGGTGCCCGAGCTCCCCTTAAAAGAAAAAAAACTAATTTGCATTGCTGATGAGCTCCTCTGAGCCTCCTCCCCCTCCATTTTGGGGGGCAAAAAGCTTCTAATATGGCGACATGTTTTTATTCTAGAAACGGATTAAATAATTCCTTTTTATTTTTATATTATTTTATCGAATATTTAACAGATTTTGCAACAATAATATATACAAATCCCTGCTGGAATATTTTTGAAATATCACAGGAGAAATAAACAAAACAAATTAAAATGATTGACTGGACCTAGACACCCTTTGATTCTCTTTACTTCCTTACTGTAGCAATGTTATATAAAACATAAGAGTGACTTTCATTTGGGTTAATGAGCCGATTTAAACAATAGAGACCGACTGTGACTCCAAAACCGCACATGGGCATCGGTTAAATGATAAATGAATCGGCCAATAGAGAGGGATACTAATAATCGATGGTGATAAAAGAGCAGCTAGTGAAGGGGTTCACGGAGGGCTTCGACATCAACAACAACAGAGAGAGAGAGGGAGAGAAAGAGGCTCACACTGAATTCCTCATTGAGCAAAACAAGTGAAGCGCCAAATTCCCAACAAGCAGCTCCCTTGTCTATTGTGGGGGGGGGGGGGGGGGGGGGGCATACTCCTCCCTTCAGACCTCTAACCAGCTTATAGAAAATATACTGCAGCAGTCAATAATAATGGTGATAACAATAATCATGATAATATGAATTGTTAGTTTGACTCCCAAAATAATCACGTTTCTCTGCTTTTTTCCGCGTTGACCTCGTTTGCGTCTCTCACATGGACGTCAGCCTGTGATTATGATGTGATTTCAGTCAGTCTGTCGCCATGTGCGTGCGCTCTTACACGCGCTTCGTCGAAAATGGCTGAGACCCCCCCCCCCCATCCCCAGCCGACTTCTCAGTCTCCCTCTGTCTTTCTGCGCGCGCATTTATTATGATTTACTTTATTTCATTATTTATCAATGTATTGCCCTGTTGATGCTAAAATTATAACTTCATGCACCATTGGAGTTGGGTGCTTTGCGTGGTATATACCCAGACACACACACACACACACACACATGAACATATGACAGACACACATGTCAGATGCACCGGAGTATATTTAACAGTTGACCGTATGTGTCTGCCCTGGAGAGCAACGAACGACCCTATACAGCATATAAATATCATAGCAATATCACAGAGCAGCTGCCAGAATATTATGAGATTATAATATGAGATATAAAGACAATATCATGAAGCCCTCTGTTGAGCCCCACATGAACATTATAACATGTGAAACATATTTGATTTGCCTTTGTTGCTTCATAAGAGGAAGGAACAGCGCACAGAAACCAGACACTCACCGGAGCCAGGCTGTGTGATGGATCCGGGCTATGTGATTGATTAAACCATTAAATTGACTTATTGTTCTATTTTTCCCCTTCCACGTTGCCTCCAGAAGGAGCAGGATCAGTGTTTTGGGGGGTACAAACCACCGCGCGCACCGTCGCCAAACAACAGCCCCGTTCATTGTCCCTCTCTGCTACCGCTACTCTGTCTCCTCGCGCACACCGGAGACCCTCCAACCACGACAAAAACAAGCCCCTCTTGCACCCACAGTCAGTTAAACCTCACCACTCCCACTACTACTACCAGCAGGTAATTTGGCCGTTAACGGCTAATTACCCGCCAGCTAATCGCCATTAAACGTATTCCCGCGACCTGTAGCCTCAAGCGAATAAAACGGTTAATTTAAGGAGGTGAGAAAAATAAATAAATGAAAAAGAGATGAATGCAAACAACGGGGAGATGATGTGAGCAGATAATAGATAAATAAGTGAGCCAAACAAACCTCCTTTCGTGCGCGTAAATCCGTTTCCAAGCGCGTGGAGAGAAAGGTATAAGCTTGATGTGTTGGACGGGAAAAGACGCTGCCGGGTCTAAATCCTACCAGCCATCCCCTCTCTCTCTCTCTCTCTCTCTCTCTCTCTCTCTCTCTCTCTCTCTCTCTCTCTCTCGCTCACTGGCTGTCTCTCTCTCCCTCCCTGTCTTGCTAAGTCTCTCTCTCTCTCGGCCAATTGTGAGGGATGGAATTGGCGCGAGGGGTCTCGTAGCTGGACGTTGGCAGATTCCCCCCCCCCCACACACTATATGTACTCACACCCACAGACGGGCAGGACGCTTTTTTACCTCACTCCCCCCCTATGGTTGCCCCTGGCAACTATGAAGACCACCACCAGCCCCGCCCATTGCCAGACCCCCCCCCCCCCCCCCATCGCCCTAAATTTCATCCCCCAGTTAAGAGGGTTTAGAGAAAATTATCTTCTCGGGGGTTCATTTGCGCGCTAAAGCCGCTGAGAATAGAACGCGACGCGCGTGAGCTTTTCAGATATATAAATAAAAAAAATATTGAGAGAGAAATGGGCTGGATACTAACAGAGAGAGAGAGAGAGAGAGAGCGAGAGAGTCAGCACTAGTCTGGGCGCCAACAGCTTACATCTCTCCCTATGGTGGCTGCTCCATTCATGGTTCAGGCATTGTTTTGTACTAGTGTGTGTGTGTGTGTGTGTGTGTGTGTGTGTGTGTGTGTGTGTGTGTGTGTGTGTGTGTGTGTGTGTGTGTGTGAAGGCAGGAGAACAATGGGGGCAAAGCATCCAGAGAAAGAAGAGGGAGGGGTGGTGAGGAGGCCCCCCTTCTTTCACATATCAACCATTCAGCGTGAACTGAGAAGATGGAGCGGCAGAGGGACTACGTCGTCCTCCACACTAAGCCGACTAAATTTAAAAACGCACATGTTCACTGGATGTGGCCGTGCTGCTTTCCAGTTGCAATGCAGCACCGTCACATCTCGGTTCCAGCGTCCACTGAAAGCGTTTCACCAGCCGAGCGTCTCCATGCAGTACAGATCTGTCTATTTTGTTCTCTCCTTAACCTTAACCAAGTGTTTTAGTTCTCAGCCCTGACCAACTAACACAATCTTTGCCAATCCTTAAACAAACTATTGCAGCATGCGGGTTTAAAGCACACAAATTGAATTTGCAGCTTCTTATAATCAGTGTTCAACCGATACTTTGAAGCTGCACTTAAATAGATGATGATGCGGATCTGCCGACCTGAGGGCGGATCCGCCCCGGAGTCGACTGCTATCTGGGATGAGTGTTTGTAGCGTGCCACCATATTTCTATATAACTTATCCTTGAGAAAGGTGACAACAAACGGGAACAAGTTGTTTCGCAATGCAAGTCATGAGGATATTCATTGTGCCGTTTAACATTGAATTCACATGAGCATGCTCCGGCAAAAATAAACCTGAAGCATAAAATAGCAAAGCGCAGAAAAGAGTTACAAGTTAGACACTCGTGTTGAGAGAACGTGGGCGTGAATTATCTCTGTATGTCGCCACAGATCTGGAACGAAGTGCAGCTGAATTTGGTGGACACTGCTGGTTTGCATTTTACTGTGGACTGTCTGAATGAGCTCTAGAAAGGACAAAGCTGAAAATGCTAACCTCAAATTTTGGTTGGAACACAGACAGCAGAGCAAAACGATGATATGAGGCTCATGTCATGGTAATAAGACAACTTTATGTCACCTCTTACCCTCTCTGCCACTCATGTTACATGTCACTGTAGCTGAACACTAAGCTGTTAACACGCACTTATGCTGATTTGACACTTAACTTTGAGATCATAAAATCATAACCCTAACTCTAGTTTGCTGTCGCGTTTCAATGCTGCTGTCTGGAGTTCTTTCATGTACTTCAAACAAAAGCGACCTAAACTGAGCTGATCATGGAGTGAATCTAGAGCCTAAGAAATGTTGAACAGTTACTGCAAATCACTGCAACGCAGAAAAGAGAAGTGGTCATTTGGTCCATGTTCACAAAGAAGAATAAGCATCCGGTAGTTACATTTCTGGGGAGGAGACAGCCGGCAACCTCCGGTTGTGACAAGTCAATGCGGAAGTGTCTTAAAACTTGCATTATCGCACTTTCCTCCAGAGGATTTTTTAACAAAATTGAACTCCACCTGCTCTGCAGTTCTTGACAGGTTCGCTCCCCTGACGTCATACTACCCAAAACTGAAGCCTCAAATGGTTAAATGAAGCCACTCGGGCGCTCAGGCAAAAGTACAGGAGGGCTGAGAGAAAATGGAAGAAAAGCAAGCTCCAATCTTAAGGAACTCTCTCACTAACCAGAATGCAGATACGTCAGCTAGAAATAGCTACTTCTCTGACTTAATTGCAAATCACTGCCACAGGCCAACAATTCTCTTCAACACCATTAACTCTGTTATCAATCCCCCGATCCAGACGTGTCTCCGATACAGTGCGACACCTTTCTTAGGTTCTTCCAGGACAAAATCTCAGAACTTAGGTTTGGTGTTACATCCCACTACATTGATCCAAGTAATTCTCTCACTTCTTTTGTTGTGTTGGACCACAGCTCTCACTAAAAGTGTTGATCAACTAAAAACTACAATGTGCCACTCTGACATCATCCCCTCAGGTCTCTTTAAGCAGGTTTTTGTTGAAATTGGACCATATATACTGTCAATTATAAACAGCTGTCTGTTTTCTGGTTCAGTCCCAGTCTATTTTAAACATGCAACAGTAATTCCTCTCATCAAGAAACCTAATCTGGAACCCTCTGACCCATCAAATTACAGACCAATATCCACCTTGGCTTTTCTGTCAAAGATCTTTGAGAAAGTTGTATTGCAACAGCTTCAATCTTTTAACAGCTTGAACGGCATCTGTGATGTTTTTCAATCTGGTTTTAGAACGTCTCACAGCACTGAATCTGCCCTTTTAAAACGACCTTTTACTCATTGCTGATGCCGCGATCCCGCCATTTTGCTTTTACTTGATCTCTCTGCTGCTTTTGACATTGTGGACCACGTCATTTTAATCTCCCGCCTCGGCATCCGAGGTACTACCCTACAATGATTTAAGTCCTACCTGACCGACTGATCATTGTCTGTCAACATGGGCATCTGCTCCTTTCAACCGGCCTCCCTGACCTGTGGGGTACCGCAGGGGTCCATTTTGGGTCCACTACTGTTCTCACTGTACATGCTGCCTCTTGGATCCATTTTCCAGAAACATAACATTTCTTATCACCTCTATGCCAACGACATTCAAATATACCTTCCCGTCAAACCTGGAACTGCCTCAATAAATTATTTAATGTGCTGCCTGGCTGATGTCAAAAGCTGGCTCTCGCTAAATTTTCTATGCCTCAACGAAGGTAAAACAGAGATCATGCTTATCAATCCCTCTCGCCTTTCAGCTGCTGTACCGGACAGTCCCTCATTGTGTCTTGGCCCCATGGCAACCCACTGCAAAAATCTGGGTGTGATCTTGGACTCATCTTTTATATTGAACCTCCAAGTTGCGTCTGTAGTCAAAGTCAGCTTCTTTCAGCTAAGACTCTTAGCTATTGTAATTCTTTGTATGCTGGAATCAGCAAAAAACTTCCATCATGCCTTCAGTTGGTGCAGAACTCTGCAGCTAGACTTTTACCTGGTACAGGTAGGCGTGAACACATTTCACCGATCTTAAAATCCCTTCATTGGCTACCTGTAGAGTACAGAATTTATTTAAAAATGTTGTTATTTGTTTTTAAGTGTTTAAATGGCGCCGCCCCAGTCTATCTGTCTGACCTGCTGCAGCCCTATAACCCACCTCGCTCACTAAGATCTCTCGGCCAACAGCTTTTAGTTGTTCCAAAAACAAAAATGACAACCATCTTACCAATGTTTAAAAGCCGTTTAAAAACCTATTTCTTTTCACTGGCCTATCACCTTTGATCTTAACATGGCACTTTTGTGTGATTTGTGTCAGTTTGTCTTGATTTTAATGTCACTACTGTTATTAATCCAGTACTACAGTAATACAAGGAGACACAAGACAGCCACAAAAAGACGCAAAATTACCTCAAAGAGACATAAACCCACGAAAAGATACGTGAACAACCTTCTTATTTATTGTATAACGAGACATGTGCCAGCATTTTCCTCCCGTTTGAGGCAATTTGAATTGAAATCAGAATTGAGACACGAAAGAGAGAGACGGAGATGTGTCAATCAGTGTGTCGTCGCGTCTGAAGTCTGATTCTAAGGATGATTTAACATGACAGCTAGCAGCCTCCATTTCTCCTCCTGCTGTTTCCTCTGCTATCCTCTCATACCTCCTCTGTTCTTCTGAGTGGAGCAGAGGAGATGAGGAAAAGACACATAGAAAGGAGAGGAGGGAAAATAAGTGAAACAAGGAGAGAGGAGAGGAGGCTCATGATGAAGGGGCAAACAACCAGGAAATCCACATTGTTACATATGAAAAAAGGTTGTTGTTTTTTAATTAGATGGTTTATGGACATCGTCTCCGTGACCAACTGATTGACTATCCAAACAGCCAAATTACTTAGTTAGTAGTCTTCTATCTGACTACCTAAATGATTTTCAGTTTGTTTAATTAAAAAAGAAATGATACAGTCTTCTGTTGGTTTAGTAAATATTATCAGACATCGGAATATTATCAGCACTATTCCGATATTCTGCATTTGTGAACACAGCCTGATTGATACTGTGTCAGAGTAAAGGCGGACAGTGTTTTTATTTGCAGTAACTGTAATGACATTTTACTATATTACTAATGATTTAGTCATTTTAAATTCCTACACACTCATATCTCCAAACAGATGTAAGCAGATCTTTCTGCATGTTATCAGTCATTAGTCAGCTTGCTCATGGGCTGGTGACATCCCACAATTTAGAGACGTAACTGCAGGGTTGTTGGCCTGAATCTCTGTATCAACTGGCAATAAATATTCCTTGCCCTCATTTAATCAGCTGTTGATCTGTCTTTGAGCAAAGCACCAAGCCACCAATGACTCCATTAGAGTGGCTCAGTGACCCACAGTAGCAGGCCGTTCCTGCTCAGAGGATACTTTCTGCCTGGAAAAAAAATGGTAAAAATGAATTAAAGCCATTCAGTTTCTACCTTTTGTAAAGATGACAGTCTGGTCTGCAGACCAATAATATAAATCTCAGACATGTGAAAGCAATTCAGGTGAATTTTAGTGCATTTTCACCAATAAACCATCATATTGAGAAGTACAGAAAGGAAAAACCTCCAGCTGTAATTCAGTGGCAGGAGTGCTGAGTCAGACTCCTTTTTGCTCCACATCACCGCTCCAGATCCCTCCATACGCTCACCTAATGAGGCTTTGAGACTGGGAGCACAGTCTACACACATACTGAGGAACTGAGGAAGATGCTTGTCACAAAACCGCCCCAAAAAATATTCACGGCAATCAATCTCTGGGTAGATAATCAGAACACTGAGTTTTTCAGATCATTGATAACTAGCCATTTGTAGTTGTCTATATAGTCTGTAACTGGGAAGTTTGCTGGGATTTAAACTTGTGGAAGTTGTTGGGACAGATACGAAGCCAGGCATTTTCAGAAAATGACTTCAGGGGAATAAAGTTCCTGAGGTGTTTATATACTGTATTTGTAATGAAGTTGGTTTGTTGATGTCGAGGTTTGGGCTTGTTTTATTGTAGGCCAGAAAGAGTAACTGAAAAAGAAAACCTGAAAGCATTCCTCTAATGGGACCATTTGTTATGGAAAAACCTAGAAAGCTGTGGCAAATATTTAAAAGGATTGGTTACTCTTGTGTATTGTGTATTTATATAATCAGCATTTGATTCTGACTTATGGTTCAATAGAATGTCATATTGTTTGTTAAATGTGTTCTTGCAGGATCAAATTGAGGATTGCGTGACACTGCCCTTTATTATTTATTATTCCACCTCAAAACTATACTCAAATATGATACAGTAAAATAATTTTAAGAAATTCAGGACAACTCCACACACTTGCAAAAATGTATTCTAAAATTCAGTTGACGCTAATATGAGGCTTCAGCAGTCTTGGTTTGAGGTTAAGTTATCTTGTTTCTGGCAGTCTTTATAGGTTTACTATTGGTGTTTTGTCTAAGCATCAAACCAACAGGTGCTTAGGGTTAGAGAGGTAGCCATCTGTTTAAGCTCAGCAAGGAAACACTGTGTGTGGAAACACAAAGAGGAACTCTGAAAATACCTACATAGTTTAGCTTTTACTGAAGTGAATCTTTGCACAGAACGAGGACTGTGACTCTTGTCCTCCATCTCTTACAGTGAAGTTACATTAGGAAGTGATTACACAGCCAGTATGGATGGAAGGAAACATTTCAGCTTACAGTAACTCTCAACATATTGACATGTGAGAGTTGTATCAATCCAAAGAAAGTCATTCACACATTCTCCTTTGGAAAATACTGATGTGTCTCGATGAAACCACTGAAACAGGTGAGAGACAGTTGACAGACAGACAACAACCAGAACAGGAAGGGTGCTAGTCTAGATCGTCCGTGAGGGAGAAACAAGAAAAGGTTGTCCAGGGCAAAGAGCGGCAGCATCTTGTTCAGAGGGAAGTGCCGGCTGGCGTGGAGGAGGTATGAGCCATCAGGATGGTAGGTAACCTTGGAACACCTGGTTAGCAGCTTCCAAAATGCCCTTTGAGATGGTTTCTGTCATTGATCAAGTGCTTAAGGCAATTGGTGAGACTGGGCGACCAGCAACCAAAGACCATATCGTTCATCAGAGCCGGAGAGAATCCTCACCTGTAACTTACTCACCTGGTCTCCTCACTACTGCCACCGACTGCATGGCAACTGGAAGCGGACATGGGCAGGTGAAGGTGTCAGTCCTCCAAGCGACTGATCATCCTGGAGCTCACAGCGCTCTTTTGCTGCTGACCCCACTGTGAACGTATTGTGTTTTACAGCGTGAGAGAAAAAGAATGTGTTTTTTGAACATTAAAAATCTAACCATGTTCTAGTAGAAGCCCAAATGACTGACTGGTGGTGGGTTAAGTGGTAAACGGACTTTTCTAGTCTTCTGACCACTCAAAGTGCTTTAACACTACATGTCATCATTCACCCATTCAAACACATTCATACACTGATGACAAGGGCTACCATGCAAGGTGCCACCTGCCCATCAGGACTCTAACTAGCATTCCCATTCACACCGCAGGCACAGCTTGCGTGAGCAACTTGGGGTTAAGTGTTTTGCCATGGACATCGACTAGCAGAGCCTGGAACGAACCAACGATCCTCTGGTTGAAGGACGACCCTGCTCTACCACTGAGCCACAGTCGCCCCTATTACATTACTCTGTGATGTAATAGGGGTGACTAGAGCCACAGCCCCTGTCATCAGCGTATGAATGGATGATTGGGTGAATGATGACATGTATTGTTGAAGAACTTTAATTGGTTAGAAGACTAGAAAAGTGCTATACAAGTACAGTCCATTTACCATTTAATTTGTTGTTGTAAAGTCGTGCACCTCACTGACAGTACTGCAAAGTTGCTCATCTTCTCAACACTGCGTAAACCGTTTCTATTATGTAGGACTCAACGTGATTTTATGAAGTCATCCCAGCTATGCTTGGCCCAGTAGACTGCAGTGGAAAACAGAATATCCTGTTTTGGCCTTGTAGTTCAAACCAAGCTAATGAGTGTGCTGTTGAAGGCTAATTAAGCTACACAGCTGTAAGTGGCTGTAATTGCACATGCGCACACACACACACACTCTCAGGGCAAAATTGACAAACATGCCAACATGGTTTCATCTTTTATTCCCTCTTAAATCTCATCCCCTCATTCTGCACTCCTTCTATCTACACCTCCACATTTATCTACACCATCTCCCCTTCATAAACTCTCTCTCATCCCATCTCACTCCCCTACCTCCATATCTCAACCTCACTCCACTCCCTTCTTTTATTGCTCCATCACTCCATTTCTTAAAATCATCCTTTATTTTTCTGCTCAAGTGAAAATACTCATCTGTGCAAAGATGGATCCGTCCCTCCGTCTATGTCTATCTTTCTGTCAAATAAAGAGCCATACACACAAGCAGAGGACAAACACACAGTTGTACACACATGCACAAGTGCAGAAAACAAACACACACACAGTCCAATGTCGTCTGGATGTCACCAGACAGAGCGATGTCTAGAGAGAGTCCTGCCTCTGGTGTCAGCAGAGTGTGTCTGTGTGTGTGCGTGTGTGTGTGTGTGTGTGTGTGTGTGTGTGTGTGTAAACAGCAACACGGACAGAGGAAAAAACAAGCAGAGGACAGTGAGCAACGGGCAAAAAACAACAGACAGAAGGCAAGACAGAGGAAGCAATGAGACAGAGAAAGTGCCAGACAGCGGCATTAAACGAGGAGTAAGAGAGAGAGAGAGGCATCGATAGAGTGAGACAGAGGGGGTAATGACGGAGAGAGAGAGAGAGTTTGCCTGAGGACGGTGCAACCAGCTTTGGCATGCCTGGCTAAAGCAGGGGCTGCTGGGTAATAAATAACTGTCGCTGGGATGTCAGACAGACAGAGGAAAAGGGCTGGATACACCAGAAAAACAGACAGACAGAGAGATACACAGATTGATGTTTCAGATAAAAACAAACAGTGAGAGGCTTGCTAAATGGTAGTAGGAATAGTGGCGACAGTAAATTGTTTATGTTTTTTAGGGATACAAAATGGAAAATGTTTTGTGCCAGTAAGGTTTTCAGTGGTGTTTGTTGGACTTGTAAATGGTGTTATATTGATAGGACAGCAGGCACATGACACAGTAGAAAGTAAATTGTGTTGGGCATATTAAATTGTGAGGATCGTATTCAGACATACAACAATTAGCAAACGGTTTGTGCCAGTGTCAGATTTTAAATGGTGTTTTAGAACTTGTAAATTGCGTTAGGATTAGTAAATGGTGTTGCATTGGTAGGACAGATAAACGGTGTTTGTGTTAGGCTTGTTGTTGGAACTGTGGTGTTGAGATAGTACATGGTGTTGCATTGTTATGGCTGTGGATAATAAATGTGTTAGGTATAGGTCTTTGAGATAGTACATGGTGTTGCATTGTTATGGCTGTGGATAATAAATGTGTTAGGTATAGGTCTTTGAGATAGTACATGGTGTTGCATTGTTATGGCTGTGGATAATAAATGTGTTAGGTATAGGTCTTTGAGATAGTACATGGTGTTGCATTGTTATGGCTGTGGATAATAAATGTGTTAGGTATAGGTCTTTGAGATAGTACATGGTGTTGTATTGTTATGGCTGTGGATAATACATGTGTTAGGTATAGGTATAATCTTACCTGTCCTTTAATGACCATATAAAACACCTGTGCAAAACCTCGTTTTATCATCTCAAAAACATCTCCAAACTCCGCCCCACTTTAACCCTGTCAGATGCAGAGAAGCTCGTCCATGCCTTTATATCCTCAAGACTGGACTCCTGCAACTCACTACTCACTGGGATCACTGCCAAGAACATCCAGAAGCTGCAATACATCCAAAACAGCGCTGCCACGGATCCTGATGAGAGTCCGGAAGTATGAGCACATAACACCCATTCTGCACTCCCTACACTGGCTCCCTGTCTCATTCCGGATTGACTACAAAGTCCTACTACTCACACATAAATGCATAAATGGACATGCACCACCCTACCTACAAGCCCTCCTCACTCCCCAAATCTCCACTCGCACCCTCAGATCATCAAACAGCTCGCTCCTCCGGGTCCCCAACACCAAGCTCCGCACCATGGGCGACCGGGCCTTTGGCTCGGCAGCTCCACGCCTATGGAACAGTCTCCCTGACCACCTAAGGGCAACACAGACACTGGTCTCTTTTAAGACCGGCCTAAAAACCTTTTTATTCAGGAAAGCCTTTCTGACCTAAATCACTGTCAGTTATTTATTTTGTGTTTCTGTTCATTCACTGGTTTTTATTATAGTTTATTTTTTAACTATGTTTTAACTATGGTTTTTACTATGTTTTTCCTATGTACTGGCTCTGTGGGACTCTGAGATTTTTTTTAAATGAAAAGAGCGTCACAAATAAAATGCATTATTATTATTATTATTATTAGGTCTTTGACATTTGTACATGGTGTTGCATTGTTACGGCTGTGGATAATACATGTGTTAGGTGTAAGTCTTTGAGATAGTACATGGTGTTGCATTGTTACGGCTGTGGATAATACATGTGTTAGGGATAGGGAGATAGTAAATGGGGCTTAGGGATCTTTGAAAATGGCAATGAGGATATCAGTTTGTTTTAGGGCATCATAAATGGTCATTGACATGCTAATGGTTATAGAGGACAGTAGTTGGTGTTGAGTTGATAGCAGTGATGAATGGCGTTGGGCATAACAAACTAATGTTTGTAAGAACTGTAAATTGTGTTAGGCATGGTGAAAAGTGTTGGGTTGAAAAGATTGATGAATAGTGTTAAATGTAATCGGGTTATCAAGACAATAACTGGTGTTCTAGGGCTTGTGTTGGGTAAATAGTCTTGTTGATGGTAAATGATGTTGGGTTGGTGAAATGGTGGTGGGAAGGGTAGATAGTATTTGAAGGGCTTGTCGGGTTTGTTCAACGTGTAAATGGTGTGAGGGATATCAAATGGTGCTGCGGATAGTAACAGACTTAAAGCTAATTGGCAGCTAGCCACACTATGCACTCGTAGCTTGTGGAAATGTGCCTCTTTTATAATAGCTTGACCTGATTTCTCTGAGATGTCATGTGAAAAATGTCTTTTGCTACTTTGGTGAAATGTAAGGAAAGTTTCACTCAATAAATACCAGTGAAATTGACTCCAATTTCCCAAAGACACTGTTCTTTTTCTTATTGATATGTAACGTTTACGTCAATTGAATACCCAGTTTAGTGATATTTTATTATATTATTTGTTTCTCTCTGACATAGAGGAGAACTAAGACATTAAGACAGGGGGAGAAAATGAGGTAGATGGAGAGAGGATGACGTTATGTGAATGGAGCAGGACATGGTTGTACCTACACACACATAGAGAGGCAGAGGGATTTGTGGGGGATTTGACAGTGAAGTCATCTCTGTTATCTTAGCGCTGCACTAAGCAGGCAGCTGTGAATGACTAGGACACACACACACACACACACACACAGGCTTCTTCCCTCCCACTCATGCTATCACCACGCATTAGGGCAAACACCTTATGAGCTTTGTCTGAATGTGTGTGAGTATTGAGCCTGTGTGTTAGCGGGCATCACAGATACTCACACTATTGATGTATTTTCACAGTATAATGCATACAGGCCAGTAATGCACACACTTAATTTGTAAAAATGTAATTATAATCCTAAAACATCAAAACAGGTTTATATTGTCTTCCAAAGTGTTTTCTGATCAACATGAAAACATTATTCATTGGTGCCTTCTCAAATGCTTATGACAATTACAAAAATGATTAATATAAGGATTTTCTGATCTGCAACCTTCGTAACCCTTCGTAATCCCAACTTGTCAAACACTGGCGGTTGGCCAGGGCCCCTTGGCAGGGCTAGTTTGTTTTGTTGCCTAAACCTAACTTCCTGTGAAGATGATGCAATCTAAAAACACAACGCAGCCATGTTGTGCAGAGGTGGTGGGTCTAATTAGTTTCTAGGTTCACTCGGTTAGGTTTAGGCAACAAGACTATGTGGTAAGGCTCAGGAAATGATCGGGGTTTGAATACAAATTGCAATATAGTTACTGCAGAAATGCATTCAATTTGCTAGTATTCTGTTTCGATCGCGTTTCTAACAGTTCTGAAAACTGTGTTTGCATTTAAAAAATGTCCTGCAAAAATAAAGTGTTTTGCAGCTGGTGGAGTAGAAAAGAGTTCATGGATTTTGGAAAATGTGGTCATTGAATGCATTTTGTGTTTTGTCCACATAGACTTCTGTTTCACTGACTGTGAAGAGTTTTGACAATGTGACTTCAGTTTTGACTAATGTGTTAGGAAAATGTAAATATGTAGATTTAACAGACAGTTTTTATTCACAGTATATGTAAATTCATGTGACTCATCTGTCAACTGGTTACATTTTTTTCCCTTGAATCTGTATTTGCGTGTGCAGTGTACATTCATAAAATATAGTCTTTGTGTGCCTCTTCAAGCTAAGCTACGGGTGACTAAGCATGTGTGTGTGTGTGTGGGGGGGGGTGTACTTGAGAGCATGCTTATGTGTATGTCAAGGGTTAGGGGAAGTGTGTATGTGTGTGTATGTCAGCGATACCAGTCAAATAAATTTCCTGTTCATCCATTCCTGCTTGCCTATTTTCGGACGTATGGTGTGCCCGTGCGGCAGCATACAGCGACCGTTGGCGAATCAGGACACAGTTTAGGACGCCCCTGTTGGCAGCAAGTGGCTCTGTGATTGGTTGAGGCGAGCGGGCTATAAGCGGAGGAGTTTAGCTGGGATTAACTTCGATATCTAATCAATGTTGACTGGTGGAATAACAGAGGGAGGCCGAGTTGGGAGGAGGAGGGGAGATAAAAAGTAACAAAGAAAATGGCAAAAGGAGAAGTAAACAAGGAGAAAAGAGAATTAAGAAAAGGATGTAAGGAAGAGAAAAGGAGGTGAAAACATGTGTAAGTGGTAGAAAAAAAGTGCACGTGGCAGAGAGAGAATAAGTCAGGCTTGAAGGAACATAAAATGGCATGAAAACTATGTGCATTAGAGGGGGAGAGATGGAGCAGAAGGTGTGAAAAGAGGGGAGGTGGGGGAAATGAGGGCAGAATGAAGGAGAGCAGGAAACAGAGGGAGAGATGGAGAGGACGGGGAGAGATGGGAGGAAAGAATGAAGTAGCGGGAGAAGACAAATGGGAGGAAGAAATGAAGAAGAGGAGAGACACGAAAAAGTGGGACGAAAAGAGAGAGGATGAGGAGTTGGAGGCAAGGAGGGAGGGAGAGATTAAATAGACAAGAGGACGGAAATGGAGGTGGAGAAGAAAGAGGAGGAAGCATTTGAGGAAGGTAAATGGAGGCAAGAGAAAGATAAGATGAAGAGGAAGGATGAACTATGAGGAGTAAAAACAAGAAGATGAGGTACAAGCGGGCAAGAGAGAGGGATAAGAAGGAAATGTGAGAGGAGGAGGAAGAGGAGGAGCAAGGTGGCAGGCAGAAGTGGACAGAAGGAAAAAATGGTGGATGTCGTAGGCTATACAGAATGTAAAGCCCCCTGAGACATATTTGTGATTTGTGATATTGGGCTGTATCATTAAAAGTGACTTGTCAAGAAAAATTAAAAGAAGGAGCAGGAGGAAAAGGAGCACTTGGGAAAGGAGAGGAGGGGAACAAGAAGAGAAATTAAAAGAATAAAGAGTAGGAGGACTTAGAGAAGGATGAGCGAGACGAAGGGAAAGAGAGGCAGGAGATGGAGGAGGAAGCATAAGAGGAAGGGAAGAGGAGTAAGAGAAGATGGGGATGCAGAGTTGCAGGGGAGGGGGCAAAGAGAAAAGGAAGCTGAAGAGAAGGGAGAGAGGAACAGAAGAGGTGGGAGGAGAGGAGGAAGAAGAGGAAGTAAGGAGAAATGGGTGAAGAAAAAGCTAGAGGAAGAGAGGAAGAGAGAAAGTAGACAGGAACGGTAATAAGAGGAGGAATGGTGAGAAGAGGAAGAAAGAGGAAGGAGATGAAGGAGGCATAAGTTCAGGTAAGGACAAGGAACAGTATAGGAGGAAGGGAGGAGGAAGAAGGAGGAAGAAATAAGATGGAGGAAGTGAGAGGAGAAGCACAAGGATGAGCCGAAGGAAGAGAGAGAAGAAGAGGAGGGGATGAAGCAGAAGGAAAGGGGGGGGGGTTAGAGGAGGAGCAGGTCTCCTTTCAGTGCTCTGATGCATGTCAGCATCATCCACCCCTAAATATCCCACAACACCCCATTCACATGAATTCATGCTGTGTGTGTGTGTGTGTGATTAGTCATACTTTTGTTTTGTGGCGGCCTTTCCAGCGAATGGCCTGGCACACGCACACACACACACCACACACACATGCAGGGGTGAGGTAATAGCATGGAAATTAAATGAATAGTTGGAAGCTGAAACGGCTGGAGGAGAGACACAAACTTTGACTTTGGTTTCTTCTGAGATTTACATTAATCAAACCTGTTGTTAAAAATGAAAACCTAATATATGTGTGACACAGATTTAAACTGGATTTATACTTGACAGTTAAAACTGGCTATGAAAGCCAACAGCGTCGGTTTTGTTTGCAGTGTTTGATTGTACCTGCTGATAGCACCACAGCAACCAACCTGTTCACTCCCAACTCTTGGTCAGTGCCCATCGGTGTGTGTTACTAGTTTTTTTGTCAACATGCCACTGTGCCTAGTGGATTCCCAAATCTACCAGCCATTCAATAGATAATCATTTATTTGGACTGGTGAGTCAGGCCAATCCAGCAGCCACTGGGTTGTTTCCTGTGAAGATGGAAGTTTATTTTGGAAAGACCACATGCAAGTACAGAGCTGAAATTGACACGTGTTGCAGGCTTTCGTAGGACATTGCAATAAACGTCCATCTTAACAGGAAACTCAGTTAGGTTTAGGCAACAAAACATGGTTGGTTTAAGCCAAAAAATGACATAGTGAGGTTTATGAACATATCGTGAAAGACTGTAGTTAGGTTCAGGCATCAAAACCACTTAGTTAGGTTTAGGAAAAGATCATTGTGTGGGTTAAAACCACGGAAGTGCCGTCACTGAAGTACACAAATTATGTGACAAAAACATCAACACTGACTTAATTTACACAGGAAACTAACTGTGGTCTTCTGGCTGAAAGATCGCTGTTTGTTGGCCATCCACCTCCCGTCCTCCCTCAGGCCACATCACTTAACTATGTATTGAATTGTCTATTTCTATACAGTTATTCTTGATGCTTATCATTGGTGCCACCAGGTTGGATTCCGCGTGAAGCCCTGGCAGCAGAGCTTCACCTTGCTGCTCCGCCGGTCTCCGTTTGGAGCGAACACCGACACCACGCTGCTGGAGACCCAGGAGCAATGATTGTAGTGAGCAGAAACTTTGCAGGGGAGATGTCTTCATAGATGTGTGTTATTGAAAAGCAGCAGATACTGAATCGTTCTTCAACCTGCTTCACGTTGTCTTCACTCTACTGGCATCAGATTGTACAAGAATGGTGAATATTGCAGCAGCAGAGGCAGAAGGATCCTACATTCACCCCACAATCATTGGGACAGAAGATAAAATGACTGCAGCCGTGGTAACTTTCAAGAGTTGTAACATAGTTACTGTGCAGTGTGCACGGTGCAAACTGATGACTCGATTAATCAAACGGGACCTAGATTGCATTTCATCCTCTTTCCAATTTCAAGGAAGGACAATTATTTAAATAGGAAACTGTATAAATCATAGTTTTATCATAGCTGTCAGCTTCTTTTACATTTTCCCACTATTTTGCTCCTTAGAAGTTGTTCTGGGACTCTGCCAGGACTGTTTCAGAGTCTGTTTTCACTAAAGTGTTATTTTGTTCGACCACTTAATACACTGAACTGTACTTTATTTCATTAAAACTCATTGGACTGAATTGAGGAGAGAGGGATGAAGATAAAGACAGAGATGTAGTGAGAAAGGGAAAGAAAGAGGGATGGATGGGGAGGAAACAGAGACAATAAAGTATTGTGCTGACATCCTGTCGAACGAGAATAAGCAAGAGAGTTCTGAACATCATGCAGTGTAATAGTCTCTCTCTTTTTTAGTCCATTTGGGTGACTGCTCTCTTCAAGCCACATTAATCTGGGTAATTAGATTTCCAATTCCTCTCCTCATCTTTTCCTTCCTCTTCTTCTCTCACATTTACTCCTAACGTCTCTCAATTATCCATCCTCTCTGTATCTTCCTCAATTTGTCCCTTTTTTCTTCTCTCCGCCATTCACTTCATTTTCTTCATCCTTGTCTTTCCCTATCAATCGCAGACCCCGTTCACACACAGAACCTGGGAGGACTCTGTTTGATTATTGATGTTACAAAGAAACAAGGAACAGGAATAAGAGTCTACAGCCACAGAGTTAAATGCTCATGTCAGCATGTTAACTTGATGCTGCTCAGCAGGTGTAATATTTGCCACTTTCACCATCCTAGTTCACTGTGTTAGCATGCTAACTAGCGCCAAACACAATATGCCGCCAAGGATGATGGGAATGTCATGAATTTCCCAGCTAATTTGTCCAAACAAAAGTATTGGACACATTAAAACGGTGACCTGATGACCAAAGTTACAACAATTCATCCAGAGGGGGATGTGAATCTTTGAACTGAAGTTAATGACAATCCCTCCAGTGGTTGTCAAGACATTTCAGTCTCAAACTAAAAGTCATTATGGAACAGAGGGCTGTTTACAATCTTAATCCCAGCTAACACATGCAAACATGTCTGTAGGTTATTGGATTTGCTTGAATGCTGGAATTTGTGTTTGATCCATTTTGTCAATTACAAACCCAAAATAGCTTCGGACAAGGAACAAGGACAAGAAACTAAAACTATCTCCTAAAACTCTCTGTAGCTGCAACCTTCAGTCACGTGCATCAGTCAAGATTTTGCATTTTCATCTTAGTGCGAGCAACAGAATCATTTGGAACTAGATCATTTATAAGCATAGACAGAGCCTTCTCCATATCTGCCCCCTCCCTCTGGAACTCTCTCCCCAAAAACATCCGAGACTGCACTGACCTTTCCACATTCAAATCACAAATCAAAACTCACCTGTTCAAAACTGCTTTTAATGTGTGACTATTATTGCGTACTTTGTTTTTAGTGTATTGTTTTTATATTTGATGATTTTAATGTAAAGTGTCTTTGAGTGTCAAGAAAAGCACTATATAAATAAAATGTACTATTATTATTATTATTTAAAAACAGGATTAATCGTTGTCCAAATGTCCATCGCTCTGCTCATCCATGTCTGTGTTGCGGTGGCAGCGGTCTGAGCAGACATCCTCTCCCTCACCACACCCTCAAACACTCTGATCAATGATGAACCACCTCTGAGAAAATCAAGCGTCCATGGATGTTGTGACAATTCGTTCGCTGTTTCCTTTTCATCCTTGTACAAATATGAAAGTATTTTTTTCTTTTGCGGTTTTCAACAGACATCCCAGCAGGAATGATTCTTAAGACATCGATAACAGGATCGACACACTAAGTCCCACTTATGTGACCTCTAATGGCCACAGTTTCAGCAATTATTTTGCTGTCCACATTTGTGTTTACTTGAAAATAACTGGTTTGGACAGTTCACTGACCTAAAGCCACAGTCCGTCACTCCACAACCAAAGAACCTCCGGACGGGAACAGACTAAAGTATCATAGTACATGTCAGCTTATTCATTATTAATGCTGTGTGATGCTTCCAGAGGTTTATTTACATCAGTCATTTCTCCAAACACAGCAGGAAAAGAGGCTTGTATTTTCATTCATCGGGAATAAATGCCAAAAAAAGTCGTACTTTCTGTCTAACTGTCCCGTCCTGGTTTGTCCTCGTGCAGGGGTTTGTTTTCGAATGTGATCCAAAGAAGAGAAGGACAGCAGACAGAGTCAGCAGCACAGATACGAAGCACACACACCCACTCGTGTCTGAGTGCTACCAGACTGGCTGTCATGTCAACGCCTGCAGCTCTGCCATGATTCAGCAACACAGAGAGATAAAGAGGTGAAGACAATAAGAGATGTGGAGACAAACAGTAGAAAGAGTAAAGCCACTTTCCAACTCAACAATAAAAACACTAACACCCACTAGCTTTTTTCATTAGTGGGAAAAGTTACAATCTGCATTGCTAAATATATATATATATATATAAATTGCTATTTTGTTTAAAAAACAAACTTCAGTGTGCAGGGTGTGCTGGCATGTGCTTTTTCTATCACCTCAATCATCAACCCATCAAACAATCGTGGTCCTATCTAGCAGCGATGTGAATGTAGCCAACATGATGCTAACAGTGTACAACAATGACCACAATATGGAGCGGCTGTGGAACCAACACACAGTGACACAAGCACTATTCACTCTCTCTGCTCTGACAAAGCCTGCCTGTACCCGTCCCTCTACACCCAGTCTCTCCCCTTCTCCATAATCCCATTATGTTTTGCAATGACCTGTCAGTGTCAATCAGTGTTGTTGTCATGCCGACCTCCCACCACGGGCTTGTCCCTGGGCTCTCGGCCAATGGGGATCCTCCGTGCTGATTAGCCGGCGGTGATCTCGTTAGGCGGGGTCCCGCCCACGCCAGGGGAGGTACACCGGCAGGGTGGTGGGGTGGTGGGATGGTGGGTGATGGGCAAGTGGAGGACACCTTCTGGCGGCCATGTTGGGCGGACCTGGTTTAGGGTTGTGGCTAAAGAGGATGCGTCTTTGTGTAGAACTTGCGCAAGAGTTTGTATGTGTTTGCGTTCGGCAAGGCAGCCTTGCAGTCTGAGTAATGTTGTATCTCTACACTTCAGTGTGTGTTCAGATCGGTGTGACATGTTTAGATGCTCATTTCAATGCAATGTGTCATTTGCTTTAGATTACGGTTCCAGTTATAGAAAGTCATAAATCAAGTTGCCAGGAGATGCTGCTGCCGGGCGCTGAGCTCTCCACCTAACGCCTGAGCTCCAACCGCAGGGAAGCCGAATCTTTAGAGGCATCAGTATTAGACTGAAACTGTTTCATAACCAGTTGAGAGTGAAAATCAACAACATTAAAACAACAGAACAATCTTCTGTCCCCGGCTCAGCTCAGAATCCCGATCCCTTCCGACTTAGTTTTTTTCCCCAGAGTTTTAGCTTTGGCGCATCACTCATGATCGGCCTTTTCCTTATCGATATAGTGTTATAACATTTCGTGGCTGGACAGGCCCTCTTCGAATATATGTCAGTCTGAGTGTTGGTGTTGCCACTGTTGTGGCAGTGTGTCTTCCATATGCTGTCTGACTTGTCCCTGTGCATGGGCAACCAAACTTTTTTCGCTTCTGGGGATTATTGAATTAACTAATCTAATCTACAATCTAATCTAATCTAATAACCCAACCAGGATGGTACCTTTGTATACTGTTTCTCCAGTTCATCCGTCACTGTTTAACTCTTGTATTGTAAATATACATTACAATAGAGTGCGACAGGGATGACATATTTTTGTAGGCCAACCCGGAAATCAGCATCGCCCTGGTTCTCTCAACAAACAGCCAATCAGATTTTATCAGATTTTTTTGTTGGATTTTGGATTATTGCTGAAAATAAACTCTGTGGCAAACAAAGATAAACCACTTTTACAATTTCTGAAGCATGAAAGCAATGGGTAGAAGTAAAAAGCTAAATTTAAATGGATTACACCACGGTCACATGACTTCACAAACATGACTTTAGTCGTCTCTTTTAGCCGCTTGTTTGCAACCGCCTTTTATAAAGACAAATAAAAGCTTTAAAATTCACGAGTGGGGTATTTACTGATGTATTTTATGTCAAAGAACAAAACTTGAATATCTCTTAATCTTTTGTTAACGACAAACCATATTTACGTCATCTATCCTAAAAAAACACCTCGTGACTGAAAGACAAGGGAACCAGACGTCCAGACTTATTTTATAGTTTTATAAACTGCAGCACTCTATGAGGATAAGAGCTGAACAAGTGTGTTAATGTTTAATCACTAGTGATTAGCAAGTACGCTGTGTCCTGTTCTCGGGAATTTTGACTCCCAAGTTCAACTTTCAAACTAACAAGAATTTGTGTTCAATTTCTTTTGCACTTTATATTGAGACAAATAACCAAACCAGAACCTGACCAATGCCTGAAGGTTCAACAATAAAACAGCACAAACCCAAGACGCAATGTATGGTGGGTGGCTGGGAAGGTTGTTGGGTTAAACAGACACAGGACGGTCCACCACTACACCGTTGTTCCAGAACGCGTCTCCCAAGGTGGAGTTGTGTAGTGACCGCTTTCCTAAAAGTGGGTTTCAAATACAACAAAACAACAAATAAGTAAAAAAATAGCTTTAACTAGCTGAGACCAAAAGTCAGAATGCTCTGTCCATCCAACTTCACTATGGGGATGCTAAGTGTTTCTTCGGAAAGTTTCAACTTGAGCCATTTAACACCTGCTTTGTCAGTGACCCCAGCTTATCCGGAGCAAATTACCCATAAAGCATCTTTAAGTGTAACCTCTGCTCCAAAACCCTCCACTCTGCTTTACCGTTGACCTCTGTCACCTGACATGACCCAGTGGTCCCCCTCCATTGCCCTGTTTGACCTCTTTTACCACCTGTCACAGCTTTCACACATTACAACTTGCTGCAGACGGCTGTCTGTTCCACAGAAGAACACAATGTCATCACTTAACAAAGGCCTTTATTCAGTGGGGATTTTAAAAATGTATCTTTACATAAAAAGTATTATTTACACACATGACCTGTGAATTTGACCTACTTTTTGTTTTTCTTATTAATACAGATTATTGTTAGACTGCTGGCCACTTTGCTTTGTGTCCAAGTGCAACTTTACACAAAAGGACATCAGCCAGTTTGTTGGACTACCTCAATGAGGCAGGCATGGTGTAGCAGGTATTGCTGGGTGCAACCCTTGTGTCCTAAAGATTACGTTGCCCCAAAACTAAAATGCATTCTCAATTACGTTTGAATGGAAACGTAATACTAATCTGGGTTGCTGGGTGATGATTCAGTATCATCATTTATTACGGGGGGGATTATATTGGGACGATCAGTTTAGGATATACATTTTTGTTTTCTAAGTTAATGAATTGGAGCAAGCTGTAATTTAGTTTGCATGGTATTTAGGATGAGTGTTAATCGTTTTCTACTTTCTGTGTTGACCCCTCATTCGGAAGCTTCGTTGATGCTGAGGATTTGCAGGTGTTGAGATTTGTGAGGTGTGCTCTTCTGCAACATCCTACTCATGTTTCACTTCTCACTACTTATATATATTTACTATATCCCAGTTTTCTCATTAGTTTATTCATTTTGCAATTAGTCAATTAATGTAATCTTATTTCTAACTTTTACCAAAAGCATTATTGTATGTCTTAGATTTGTATTCTCTTTTCATACATATCTATAGAGCATTAACTTAAGGGAGGGAGTTTGAGATACAGGATTTTGAAGATTACAGCTTCTCTGTAATTGTTGTGCATATGACAATAATTACCTTGAATCTTGAAGTAGCTTGTCACAACTGTAATTCAAGCCTCACACATAACTTTGACCAAAAAACAACAACAATCAAGTTTAATACATTTTGGATTTTTTGATCGATAGCAAAATTCAAGTCTCTTCCAAGTAGATTTAGATAGAAATGAAGGAAAGATGTGTGGGAAGTTTCTTTCTGTGCTGTGGTTTATCCTGACTTAGTGTCCTCCTCTCATATCCTCATCCTCTACGCCTGCAAACTCTCTGATCCTGGATCACCTTCACTGCTCACCTCCTCAGTGCACTAAAGAGCTTGTGTGTATGTGTCCAATGCTCTAGTGCAGCGGTTCCCAAACTTTTTAGGCCACGCACCCCCTTCTACATCCAGACCGGGTTCACGCACCCCCAATCCCCCCCCCCCCCCCCCACACACACACACACCTTAAAAAAAAGCAACAGAGCCGCATAAAAATCGGATGCGCGTGGCGTTTGTTTACAAGATAAAAAACACAAATAACTCTTCCTGCACCGTGCCTTCGAAAAGGTAACGGACGTACACCAGACGATTGGCCACATCTGTAGGCTCGTCTACTTGCAGAGAGTAAAACTCACTCTTCTTCACGCGCCCGATTAATGTAGCCAGGATGTCTTCGGACAAAGCATCGATGCGCGCGACACAGTGTTGTTGGATGCGGGATCACGTCCAACTTTTTTGCTTCTCTCTCTCCAATCATACATTCCACCATCTCTTTAACATTTGTTTCCCTCTCCACCACCGCCTCTCCTTCTCCCTATTACGCGGTCAGAATACTACCACAACACGCCGCCTGTCTCCGGCAGAAATGCGCTCATACACACACGCACCTCCCCAGCAACGAGGCACATCACCCGGTCACAATACCTCCAGAATATCCCCCGGGTGAAATCCGGGACTTGGCTTTATGGTTCCGAGTGGCGGGCGCTCACCCGTTGGCGCCGGGACGCGAGGTCTCCAGCCGCCCTCGCCGCGAGGCACCCGATCGTCAGGTCTGTCAGCCCTCGGAGCAGACCGCGGGGGCAACAACTCGTGGGTGGCGGGTAGAGGCGAGGCAGATCACAGAAACATAATAAAGAATAAAGTACGCTGAAGATATGTTAATGAGAAACGTATTTGTAATGCGTCAAACACAAACGTAATCAGGGAGAAAATACGTTCATGGTAAAACGTAATTGAGAATGCATTTTAGTTTTGGGGGAACGTAATTTTTAGGAGACGGGACTGCACCGCCATTACATTTTTTCTCTCGCGCACCCCCTAGAGGCAGCTCACCACACTTTGGGAATCCCTGCTCTAGTGCCTTTGTCTGTTGACCTGGTGTAAACTCAGTGGCTCTAACACCCTTACGCAGGTGGGGGCCAGAAGGCCGTGGAAGATGGAAGCCTGAAGACCAACAGGCTGACAGAACTGATATGTTTCAATTGTTCCCATCACAGCTGTGGACAACAATAGTATAGCCAACGCTTCACTCAAGCATTACATGCAAAACTGCAGTTCCACCCTGGACCATATTTTCCAATGTTTGTGTCTTGACAAAGAAATTGGTCCAGTATTGAGAGAGATCGCTTGATCCGGCTGTTTGTTATTGTGTCATGTGAATTGTTGCCAGAAGACAAAGGTAGAAACGTGAGTGAGACTATGAGAGAGGAGTATGAGTACAGAAAACGTAGCTTAGTGTTTTCAACAATGTGGATGTGATGCATTTCAGAACGAGACTTTTCCTTCAGCATCCAACCAATCAACAACAAATAGAGCGGATCAAGTGAGAGGTAAAGACAAACGTTTTTTCAGACACTTGTGATATCAATCCGAGCCCGTCAGTGGCAGAAACAAGCACTTTCAGTGGACGTACAATACATTGACGGTGAGGAGTTGCCCCAAGCCGTTAAATTGAAGCCAGTTTAGCGGCTGCTGGCTGCAGCGTTCTCCCTCAACACTGGAATCCTTTCAAAAATAGTTGTCCCCCCAATCACACAAAAACATGGGAGGGTTGAAAAAAAAAATCTCTGTCACATCACTGGATGCAGAAACATCGGCAAGAACGGCAGGAGATTTTCACAAATATTCCTCCCTCAGACAGACAGAGAAAAGATTAACAATCGGAGAAGTTTCCCTCCAAGCAAGCCGAATAACCCTGGATGACTTCAGCTGGCATAAGACTTGTTTTTGTTGTTGTGGTTGGTTTTCTGAAAGGTGTAAACAAACATAAGTCTGTTAGATCGCCCGCTCGTCAGCTGTACTCATCAGACTAAAGGCCACTGGAAGCTAACCTGATGACAGTAAACATGGCCTGATACACTGACACTGGTTAAACAGCAGGACAGATTTAAAAGCCAAGCCAGGATGGTACACTGAGCCTCCACAGTGACTGTTTAATACTGTAACTAAAATCAAATGCTGCCTGGCAAAAAATGTGTGGAACAAATGTTCAGCAGTTACATAACAGCATGCATAACAAACATGAAAATATGGTTCTTTAAGACAAGTCATACCTCATACGTCATAACCATAAACAGTATTATAAGAAGTGGATGTAGTCACCAATAGCTTTGTGAACTGCCGTTTCGAAGCCATAAGTACTGCAATTTCGCCGTCGCCATCTTGGATTACAACCTTCGCCATGTTTGTTTTTTGCAACCAATAAACGGAAGTTACCATATTAAGAATGCGGAGGAGTGGCGTAGATATGCTGTATATGGCTCTGGTAGCATCAGCAACCTGTCACCCAGCTCACCCAGCATCCCCTGCTTTATGGTCTGTTTGACTCTAAATGCACCATAATTTACTAAATGAACATCATGCTGTATTGAAGAAGACTTGAAACTAGAGATTGAGACGATAAACTCATGTTCACAATGTTTACTGAGGTAATAAATCAAGAGAGAAGTAGAGTCATTTTCTCATAGACTTCGGAGGTTGCCAGCTGATAACACAATATGCTTGAAATACACTGAATTGTTTATTGACTCATACACATTTGTGCTAGCTGCAGTCTGCAGGTACGAATATGGTTGAGGAGGATGCTCCTCTAACACACTGCACAGACACGTTTACTATTCCATGGCATCACATGTTTAAGGTCCAGCAATAACAGCCACCAAGAGTTGTATTGACAATCCATATCTGGATTACTCATCCACGTCTACAATGTTTTTATCTTTAGTCATTTGTATTTAAATCCACCAAGATTTCTTTAAATGAATGAATCCGTTGAAACTGATTTTACAACTTTATGTTCCAAGCCAACAGAATATGTTGCCTGCTGAAAGAACACAGTAGTTTGCAGCAAATGATGTATTGATGTATGATGTAAATGTCTTCTCTTGAGTCCACTTCCAGTTACAGAAAGTGAAGATAGAAATATGCACAAGATTCAAATAACCTTCTGACCTGATCTTTGTTGCTACTTGTTTTTTTAGTAATATAAATAAATATTGTGGTTTGGTGGGACACCTATTCAAATGTTGCAGGTTTAAAGTGCTTGAGGGCTTAGAACATTATGATGGCAGTATATGGTGGTCATTCCCATGCTATATACGTTCTTATGTTGTTTCATCAACTTTTATAGTGTTGCAAAATGTAACCCTTTTTTAAAAGTCATGCTGTGAGTTGGTATCTTGAACTTTTGACTCTTTCAGATTTCTGTAAGAATTGTGTTTTTCGGCGATTGGATGGCTGACACTTCTGTTCTGGAAACTGCTCATAACCCCTTATTGCCAATTTAAACCATACATCCTCTGAATGCCCGAGGTCTGCAGTTTGTGGTTGTGTAGTTTTACGAGGCTGTGTTTATCCTACAGGTCACAACAGGTCATTTTATACCGTGACATCAAGTCTAAAAAACGATGTGAAATGGCTAATATGGATTGTCATTGGATCCACAAGTCCTGAGCTTTCCAGTTAAACCCAATTTATGCAGATTTAAGACTGTTTAGCTTAGAAATATTCAAATTCACCATTTTTAATGAAGTTAAAAATAACAGTTTATACTCACCATAGGGTTGTATATCAAATTGGATGATGTGACACAGCTAATATGACAGTTTCGGACACTCCATCTCTGTTCCTTTCAAGTCAGAACTGTTTGACACTTTTTGCAATTGCTTGACGGCACAAAATCACACATAAGTTCTGCAAATACTACAATTGCTTGCTGGTGTGATCATGCCAGAGACAAAAGCACTGCTGCCAATGATACAAAAAAAAGTATAATGTTCAGGCCGAATGGAGCGACAAGAGAGCTTTTAAAAGTGAGCTGCCTCTCCTGTCACTGCTCAGAAAGACACACACACACACACACACACACACACACACACACACACACACACACACACACACACACACACAGCTTTCATCTCAGAGTGTGCGCTCTATATTCTGTTCAACTGGGACAGCGAGGTCTTAACTAGACTGGCCTAAAAACACCGTTTTCTCTCTCTTTACAGTTTTTCTGTTCATCTCACAGAGCGGAGCCTTGTGATCTGACAGGAGGCAGCTCCAAGCGTGTTAAACACTGCATCTGTGCATGTGCATGATGTGTCTGTGTGTATACCCCTGGGAGAACGCTTTGGGTTTCATACTGCCAAAGTTGGGGCATTTTAAAGACATTCTGGTGCAGACATTTTTAGTTTAGCTTTTAAGTGAGCTGAGCATATTTTATTAGTCATTTCAGGCAAACGTAGGGCATTTTGACAATATATATATATATACATGTCATATATATGAAGTGAGTATGTAGGTCATCTTGCATGGTGGTCTGCATTTCAAGGGGCTGTCTGAAGGTTAGGATTTGGTCAGAGTCAACATACTGAAACTGCACACTGCATCTGTCACTACACTGTACATTTTTCCACTTGTCTCGTCTGTTCAAAATACATCCATCACGAGCAGCTTGGCAACGTCGGTTGGTTGGCAAATCATCTCTGTGCTGCAAAATAAACATGTTTTTGCAGCATCAGTAACCTGAATGCCAAAGCAGCGGACTGCAATGAAAACAATTTCACAATTAAACTGAAAGTCCTGCAGCAAACCCGCATGTTCACATGCAATTCACTAAAGGTTGAAACCATTGGAAATTCATGAAACACTGTGTGGAACACAGGAAAGTAAGGAATATAGACCAGTGAGCCGTCTGGTCAGCAGAAAATGAGGTTGAGGTCCTCATCCAAAGTGTGCATCAAAAGGTCGATCTCAGAGTGAGCACCAAAGCGCATCACAGGTGTCTGACAATGCTCTATGACTATGCTCTGCCTTTCCAAAACTCCTGCTACTAAATGCACACAAAACTGGAATCAAGACATAAGCACTACATTTAAAAAAAGCACACACACCCAACCGGTGGGGGTCGCTAGTGATTATAGATCTGAGTCCCAGCCGCCGGCAAAAACAGTTGTCACACATTGTCACAGTGTGTTTGGCTAACAGCCAACGGAACTACCTGTACACACACTGATGAGTAGCTCTCTCAGTCACTTTTATTGTTTTTTTTTGGATGGTGTATTTGGCTAACCGCTAACAGCTAACTGAACTAGCAGTGCACACAGTGCCTCACTGCCACTCAGCTGCTGCTGCTAAGAGGCCAGACAGCGTGGTGAGTTTACCTTTGTGTTTTGGCACGATTGGATGAAGTGTATTATACAACAACTTCAAAATGTTAAAGTTATTCTGATACTGCCATGGATGATGTTCATCATCTCTACAAAATACAAGTGTGATTTCTATTGCATCCACTTCCACCGCAGCCTCCACCGAGTTCCCAAGTCGAATCAAACCGAAACTTAGTTATGTTTGGCCAACAAAACTACATGGTAAGGTTTGGTAAAACATCATGGTTTGACTTAAAATAAGTATGTTTATTATGTTTTTAGGTTACAGAGGTAAATTAAAATAAGTCAACGTTGACTTTTAGTTTCACACTGGACACCCGTTTGACCCGTCCATCCATGGACTATGATTAGAAATGTATGTGTTGAATGCAAAAACAATCGTAACAAAAATACCTTTCCTTGGACATTTTATTGACAGTGCAGTTTGGTTGTATGGGAACATCCTTTTCATGAGACCAGGCTGTCTTTTCAATACCTCCCACAATTGCAATCGGCAACTCTCGTCTACTTTTGAAGTCACAGCTCATCTAAAACATGCCTAGTGTATCCACTGTCTGTGTGTGTCCAAGATAGACAAGCCCTGTGAGCATGTTTTCATGTGACCAGCAATTTGTGTGTGCGCGTGTGTTTGAATGATCAAACTTCTAATGTGCATGTGTGTACATATACTCTTTGCTCCAGTGGTGTGCTCTGTATACTGTGTGTGCGTCTGAGTAAGTCCACGGTCCCTGGAGTGCACTCCACTCGTCAATAGAGAACATAATGTAGTGAGTTTACCCACAATGCCCCAGGGGACTGGCGGTTGAGTGAGCTCATTGTGGTTTGACTGGTGTACTGAGTGGACACTTGGGACGAGAGTCGTGGAGAGAAAGATAGTCATGTATTTGTACAGTGTATGTTGAGTGGCCGAGCTCTACTTCACATGTGATTGTGATTATATATGTTTTCATCCAAAGACAAAGAAAAAAATGCTTGATTAGAATTTTGATTCGACAGAATCTGTATGCAGCCACAGCTGTACGATAAAATCCAGTGAGGATAAGTGGAAGACTTGGCAGGATTCAAAGCAGTGAATGTTAACCGTGTCCGTTCCTGTATTGAACTCTCTTGGTGCCATCAGACCGTCCTGTGTATGCATTGACCACTCGTTGTTTTTACCACATTGTGAACTGACTATTTGACCTGAATTGGTTCCAGGCAGTGCTTGAAGTGGTACCAAATAAGTGTCGGTACTCCCTTTATTCACATGTTGGCATGTGTGTCGTTTGGTATTGGCAATCATTATTACATTCAGAATTTTTAAAACCATGCAATTTCACATTGTTTTGGACCATTTGTATTACTATAGATAATACCCAGACACTTAAAGCTACTACAAGGAACTATCATTTTGTGTTGATTTTGGTGATCCCTGTGGACAAAAGTGGTAGTGTTTCCCAGCACCAGAGTCCCTTCAGAAAACCTCATATACTGCAACAGGGTGTGACAGCCTGCTCTGCGTGTCCTGCTTGTCCTTTGCCTAACTTTCCTCCAGTGGGCCCAGCAATAAGGCCCTGGTCTCCAGCGTGGTGTCTGGCAGTGGCGGGCCGTCAGGGCCTGCAAGGCCTTCTCTGCTGGCCTAAACAGAATCACAAAGCTATATCTATTAACAAAAAAAAATTTTAATTAAAAATTATTTTATAATTTAATAATTTTTCTTAAATTATCTTATTTTCTCATTGCACAGCTCCTGTCTTCCTCAGTTGCTCTGCTTCCAGTGCAGCTTGTTTTAAGTAGAGCTTTTATCCAATCAGATCTCACCTCTGTGTCTCTAGGTAAGAACAGAGCCAGAGGCCTGCAGACTCTCACCTGCAGCCAGTGCAGATTGAAGTGAATGGGGACGATATTGTTGATTGTCATAGTGTTCAACCAATCAGATCTTGTTTTGTCAAAAGCTACTAGTGACAAATCTAGCGACTTGTGCTCGTGTTCTTGGAGACTTTTCTGGTGTTTTGACATTAAAGCAGTATGTTCTGCACTGTCGTGAACGAGCAGCGGGAGCTCCCGTGAGCCCCTCCGCTGCCCCAAAGCACACACAGGCGCAGCAGTCAGAGCAGAGAGGAGACGCACTCTATCTACAGGTGTTGGCTTCATTTTGACACGAAACAAATAATAACCGTAGCTGTGTTTCAGCTGCAGGACAGCAGTGAAGGCCCAGGTATAAAATGCACGGCCCGCCACTGGTGTCTGGGTATGTTAGTCTGGTCGCTGCCAGAGGGCCTGCCAGAGTCTGAGCTGAAGGAGTTTCTGGTGAAGTATCTGATGTTGTGCGGAATCCTACCTGGTGATGAAGCCATGGTTCTTGCTGATGGTCTTGTTTACCTTTGTGGGTCATATAGAGGCATCAGTATTAAATTGAGACTGTTTCATAACCCATTAAAAGTTTCTCACAATAACTTTTAACGGGTTATGAAACATTTATAAATATAAATGATTAACTGTTTGCCCTGTAAAATCATATTCTGGCAGGCTTACCTTGTTACCTAATTTACATACTTAACCAACAGCAGTTACGTAACAAGCACATTTTACGAAAAGCTCATTTTACAAAACTTTACTTTAACCCAAACCATGATCTCTTCCTAAACCTTACCCAACATGCAGACAATGGAGTCAAAAGAAATAACTCTAAGCTGAAAGTTATCAACTACTACAGCATAGCTACAACACATTTTACAAACTCCAGAAAACCTGAGTGCAGAGGAACCAGACACCATCAGAAAGTGACATTCAATTGATCACCCGCAAGATCAGCACAGAGGAGTGGACACCGGAGACCCACTGAGCTGGACGAGTGTCAATCCACCGAAGTATCTGTCTGCTCTCGTCTCCACAGGGAGGACCGAGGCGGCACAGATTTCCTTCAGACTGAGTGATTGGGCCCGAGGGAGCAGTGAGTCGGGTCAGTCCTAATCTACTGAGGCTCTAAAGCAGGCTTGACATCTCCCCCCAGGGAGCTGAATGAAAACCACTCTCCCTGTAATGTTAACACCTTCCTGTCAACCCCGCAAACAAATGCCACCCACTCATTGTCCATTAGACAATGTTCACCTAAATCCACATTTTGTCAGTGAGACAGACTGATAAAACGTGCCTTATATACAGGAGGGCAACTGCATGCGCGACGATAGAAATGTGTCCTTAACTGTAATACCGATGTATCTCTGGTTGTATTGGACCCACATATAACTGACTGGACTGCTCCTGGCAGTCGTGGATCTACTGTAGTCTTGCCAGAGGTGGAAGAAGTACTCATATATTTTACTTAAAGGCCCAGTGTGTTGGATTCAGGGGGATTGATTGGCAGAAGGGAAATACAATATTCATAACTATGTTTGCATGAATCTATAATCACTTGAAACTAAGAATCATTGTTTTTTCTTTAGCTTTGAATGAGCCCTTAATATCTACATAAGGAGCGGGTACTCTTCACGAAGTCTGCCGTGTTTCAGCGCCATCTTTCTACAGCAGCCCAGAAGGGACAAACCAAACACTGGCTCTAGAGAGACTGAAGGCTGTACTCGCAATCAGGAAGAGTGGTCATCCTTTTAAATATTTGAACTTTGTAAGAGGTCCTGTTTTTCAGACTCTGTTCAAACTCGGAGTTTGAACAGAGTCTGTTGAAATTGAATAGTCTGGTTGTCTCTCTGTGTCTGTGCCTCTCAAAAACACTTTATCTCACTCTGCGGAAATATGTCTAGGGATACCAAATGTGTCAGGCTCAATTTTTGGAGAAATGTGTATGGAAAAGAAGGTGAAGGATATCCGCATATTTGTATTTGATGTTGCAGCTGTAAAGATACAGAACATAACTATAAAGCAGGGAATCTATGTCTGTTTGTCGGGGCTTTACAGACTGTGGGTCATTGACTGCAGTTCACTTTTGCTGCTAGATAGAGGATATACTAACGTCCCTGCAGTCCGGGACCGGGAGCCAAGCATCATTTCAAACATCCATGCGTGACCAGTAGCCACACGCAATTACCGCCCACGTCCCCTGACAACAATGTAAGCAGCAACACCGGGAGCCAAGCAATGGGGCAGAACTTGCACGTGGATATAATAACGTTGCAACCAAACTCTTCTTCACTTCCATCTAGCACGTCTGGGACCGGGAGCAAAGCAATCAGCCCGCTCCGAATGGGGTCTGCACTAATATACAACATGTAAAACTGCCATTCACTATGATTATGTGTTTTTCCAAATTCTAAGAAACCTCAGGGTAACATTAAGGTCAAAATGAAGGCTTTTAAGAGGTTTAAACAGCTACACAGCATCAGCTTGTTAAATAATCCAGTCAGTCCACTCTGGTATTGATCGCTTTAGAGGATCATTTTAAATAATTAGGTTCCAAAAATATCAACATCTTCCTATTTTCATGCCCCGGATGCAGCGCATCACATTTAATTTCCAAAAAAACATGAGCTTCCTGTCACACTCACACACACACACACATACTTGCCACTCTCAGCTTCCTGTCTCAGCTGTGTGTGTTGTGTTTGTGTGTAATGTGTGTTGACTTGGCAGTGGACCAGACTCCTTCACACAGCAGCCGATTGGTCAGTCAGTCCTGCCACTGCGGGCGCCGATCCAAAGCCATTAGCCGGGGGAACATCCCGACTTTATCCTGCACTACACTGCCGATACAGAGCTCCTACACACACACACACACACACACACACACACACCTGTCCCATTCTATAGATGGGTGCAGGTAATTCCACGTTAATTGGTGTATTTTTTTGCCAGACTATTATTAGCAAGTTGGCGGATGCATTTATCTACAATTAAAGTTCCCAGGAAAGTGATCAGTGTTGGTATTATAAGGGAGCTGACGCATGCTAATGTTAGCACTGCTCTTTCCACCTGCAGCGACACATGCCTGGAGATCAGTGTGATGTCCTTTTACATTAGTTTACACTTCTTAATGGGATTTCTCCTCATGCTTTCTGAGAAGCTGAAACATTTGTGGGTTTTCTGTTTGTATTTTAAGATACAGTTTAATGGGTTGCTGAATACAATTGAGGAAATAAACCTAATGTCTAATGGTTTCTCAATACCAAAGGCAACAGAGCTAACAGTGTTCAATTCAATTCAATTCATTTTTGTATAGCCCAAAATCACAAATTTACCTCAGAGGGCTTTACAATCTGTACACATATGACATCCTCTGTCCCAGAAAGTTCACATCAGAACAGGAAAAACTCTCTCTAAAAAAACCTTTAACTGGGAGAAGAAAAGGAAGAAACCGAGAGAGGAACAGAGGAGGATCCTCTGTCAGGATGGACAGAAGACTGATAGATGTCATGTGTACAGAATGAACAACATAACAGAGTTACAACACATTCAATGCATATGACAGAACCACAGCAGGAGGCCAGACCATGGTCCAGGTAGAACCACTATCCACGGAAACCTGCGAGGCGAGAAAGTGTTAACCTGGGAGGGAGAATGGAGGGTCGGTGCTACGCTTCCACAACATGGGTTGGGATGGCGTTATCAGCTGTAACCACCTTATGAGCGCAATGCAGAGCGGCGGTCATGAGCTGGCTTGTGGTGCATGCTCATGTGTACTAACATGCACTAAAAGGCATGCGCGGCTTTCCCCGGCTATGTAAATAAAGCCAAGAGACCAGGCGGCAACCTCCGGGTCTGAAAAGTGAAGGTATTGCAGAAGTGTCTTCAACTTGTATTCTTTCTAATGGCCACCAGGGGGCGACTCCTCTGGTTGTATAGAAGTCTATGAGAAAATTACTCTACTTCTCCCTTGATTTATTACCTCAGTAAACATTGTAAACATGAGTTTATGGTCTCAATCTCTGGTTTCAAGTCTTCTTCAATACAGCATGATGTTCATTTAGTACATTGTGCTCCATTTAGAGTCAAACAGACCATAAAGCAGGGGATGCTTTAGGGCGGAGCTACCTTGTGATTGACAGATTGCTACCACGGCGTTGTCAGGTCTGGGTCTGCGTGTTTTCGTCTTATAACTTTAACCCTCTCACTCTGTGTTTTTAGTTCATGAAAATGAATTGTAACATTTTGTTCATCTAAAAGGGTATTATTCGTTTGGTTGTACTTAGCTCCACCTTATAATTTCACTGTAATATAGTGTAATTGTCTGAAAACAGGGCAACTGTGGCTCAGTGGTAGAGCAGGGTCATCCTTCAATCAGAGGATCTGCGGTTCGATCCCTGGCTCCGCTACTCTGTGTCGATGTGTCCTTGGGCAAGACACTTAACCCCAAATTGCTCCCAGCTGTGCCTGCGGTGTGAATGGTTACTTAGAGTCCTGATGGGCAGGTGGGACCTTGCACGGTAGCCCCTGGAAGGCAAGAAAAACGCTATACAAGTACAGTCCATTCACCATTGTTAAGAAGGGTAGTGATGTATAATATGTAAGGACATGATAATGACAGATGCATTGTTGCTTAGTTTAAAATCGGTGACGTCATTCTCTCGTTTGAGTTTTGATCCGCAAAAAGTACTGTAATGGAAAGAATGGAAACACGGTAATATTGTTGTCTGGCATGCTTTTCCATAAGTTCATCACCTGCTTAATGAAAGGAAACAGTGTGTGTGTGTGTGTGTGTGTGTGTGTGTGTGTGTGTGTGTGTGTGTGTGTGTGTGTGTGTGTGTGTGTGTGTGTGTGTGTGTGTGTGTGTGTGTGTGTGTGTGTGTGTTACTATTTGGGACATTGAAATGCAGAGAATGTGTTTGGGACAATAAAACTCAAAAAGAGGGTTTTTAAGGACGCTGAAACCTCGCGAATATGGCCGACAATTTGGACGGTTCATTAGTTCTTGAGATCAGGGAGTGTGTCCAGCCTGGAGCCACACACGGCGCAAACACACAGTAAACACACACCCACACACAGTAAACACACAGTCAACAAGTGAACACACTCGCAAACACACACACAGCCTATACACTCATCAATGCAGCTAGACAAAACTGCATTCTTCTGTCTGTATGTTTTAACCAGTAAATAGACTAACTCCGTTACATCTTAATTAAATCAATAGCATGGTTGTATCTGAGATCGATTTCCTTCTAATTTCACTAAAACCTCTGTGTATGTTGTAAATCTGATTAACCACGGCCACGGCAGTGGTTGCGTGCTGCTGCTGGATTTTAATTAAATCAACGCAATGATTGAGTTTGCTGTTGATTTTTGTCTTTATATCTGTTCAGGCAAAACTGCAAAGTATAGCATGTTTTTAAAAATTCAGTTCAGTCCAGATCTTTAATTAGAAACGGTCAGGATTTCAAAAAGACGTTGCCCTAATCTGACGAGATGCCACTTTGAGTAACCAGCAGAAAATAGAGATGGGACGTGTCTATATGCTGCAGGGCTGAAGGGGGGTTTTGTGTGAAATGGATGCAGCTGAAGTTCCCATTATACAACAACACAGTCTGTGTCCTCTTCATAAATGGAGTACTGAAATATCTTAAATTCCCGAACACAGAAGCTCAAGAGCTGGAATGTGACTGGAATCTGTCCTCCCTCTGTCTTTTCTCTATCAGTTCTTTCTGTTTCCTCATCAATGTTCAGTTTAGTATAAATATTACAATTGTGGGTTTCAGAGACCAGCTCAATACAGTTCTGTAGATTTACAACTAAATGAAAACTGCATGCACAAAGACAGAAATATATACAGGCAGATTTATGAAGCCGTACGTACGACTTCTGTTTTATAGACTAAATAATTCTAAAGAAAAGTCTTGATGAATTGCAGTAAATGGAGGCCGCATTTAACAACAGCAAAACTATATCAAAACAGTTTCAAACTCTCACACAACCAAGTCTTCTTCAGTACAGCATGATGTTCATTTAGTAAATGAGTCAAATAGACCATAAAGCAGAGTATGCTTTAGGGCGGGCTTAGTGTGATTGACAGGTCACTGCCCCTTCCAGAGCCGTATACGCCGTCTCTAGGTCGCTCCTCCAAATTCCAAATATGGTAACTTCAGTTTATCGTTTGCAAAAAACAACAACATGGCGAAGGTCGTAATCCAAGATGGTGACGCAAACTTTTGGTCCGAAGATGCCAGAAAAGCAGAACAAACTCTCACCAGAGTGAGAGATGAGAGAATGAGATCCAAATGAACATTAACTACTTCACTTAGAAAGAATATGATCATTTGATTCAATTCAATTAAATTAATTTTATGTAGCCCAAAATCTGAAATCTGAAATTTACCTCAGAGGGCTTTACAATCTGTACACATGCAACATCCTCTGTCCCGGGACCCTCACATCGGAACAGGAAAACCATTAACGGGGGGTGAAAAAAAAGTAAGAAACCTTAAAGAGAGCATCAGAGGAGGATCCTCTATCAGGATGGACAGAAGTGCAATAGATGTCATGTGTACAGAATGAACAGCATTACAGAGATACAACACATTCAAAGTATATGACAGATATGATTCATATAATGAGAGTAGTAAGCAGAATATTGATGGAAAGATTACGACTACCAGTAATAAGAAGTAATACTATTGGCGACTCCTAATAATAATGATAGTAGCAATTTTTTCAGGCTGGACCACGGCAGGAGGCAAGACCACGGTCCAGATATAACCACGATCCATGGAAACCTGGGAGGAGAGAAAGCACAAAGACTCCGGGGAAGAAGCAAAGTCAGTAATGTGCATTAACTGGACATGAATTCATACAGAAGGAAAAGAAGAAGAGGAGCTCAATGTATCCTATGTGCCCCAGCAGTCTAGGCCTATAGCAGCATATCAAGGGGCTAGAGAAAGGCAAGCCTGAGCTATGTGTGTATATTAAAAAAGAAGTCACTGTACACCATGACAATAGCTCCGACACATCCCAGATTGAGACTTAATTGATTAATATACATTTTTTAAGGTTTCTTTTTTTTCCTGAATTGTCTCGCTCTCCGACAGCTCTCACTCACTCACGACCCTGTTAAAAAGTCTACTTGCAGATTCCTCGGCTAACACAGAATTATTTGCCCTCTAACTGAATTTGAGGCATTTTGTCGGCTGTGGAGAAACAATCTTTTCCATTCATGCGCTGGACGTTCTCCTCCTCCTCTGACCACCGTCCTGCTTTATGTGAACAGACTAAAAAAGACGCCTTGTCCGTCCAAACAGGGACCATCTTATTGGACAATACATACATTTAAAATTGGAATCCAGAAGCAGAACGTACAGTGAGACAGAAGAAGAGTGAGAACAGACGTGTGGTTTCATACGTGTGGAAAAATTGGGTACAAAAACAACAGTAACAAGTTTCATTGTTAGCTCTTTAAAGTCATATTACAAGCACACATATTTACAGATGTGTAACATTTAACAAACTGGAGAGGTGGAAACCATTCATGTTTGTTTAATGTCCATGGCCCAAATTAAGAATTTAAAAAACCAATGAAATAATTGTTCTCAGTCTTCCTTCTCAATAATTCTTGAGAAGGAAGTTTGAAATTTTGTTCCTTTTTTATCTTTTGTTTTAATGAGCAGATATCATCATCATCTTAATCCTCAGCTGCAGGCCTGCCGACACTCCGAACAGATGGAGCGCTTTCATTAACTGGATCACCAGCAGAGAACACACACACACACGCACACACGGACGAGAAAGACTGCAGAGTCACACAAATTAAAGAAACCTTTGAAAGAAACCACCCTGCTGCTCACACACTAAAATAAAAGTGTACTCTCTGAAGCACACTAATGCAAAATGTCTGAACATGCAGAGGAAAAACAGACAAATTAACACAATAATACAGTAACACACACACACACACACTGTACAGAGAGATCACAGGCGGAGAAACATGACGTGACAGCTGCACGACGAAAACAGCCACATGTACACAACCATGTCCATTGACAATGACTGCTACACACTGTAGACTCAAGTGTACAATACACACACACCTTACACTTAACATATAGCATATTGTAACACACACACACACACACACACACACACACACACACACACACAGACATGCTATTACTTAGCACTGGCTTAGCACCAAGTACTGAGAGCTGCATCAAATGTAAGATTCATTACCGGTTTTGTGTTTTCTGTGACATAGTTCCGGATTTAAATTCGAATCCTGCTTTTTTTAGACTCTATTTTATTTAGACAGTTCTTGTAAGGTGTAATAATTATTTCAGGGCGGGTCCACACCTAAAGAGCCACTTCCCCCAAACTCAACCTCCAGAAACTGTAGACCAAAGTCATGAGGTGGAAATGTCGTTTGATTATTGGTCAAACAGTTGGCTCCTTATACGACTCAACTTGTGTGATGTTCTTTCCTACGCTTTGACAAGGAGTATGGATGAAGCATTTATTACATTTTACACATTTAATAGATAGTTAGCCAGCTTGCTAATGCCACAATGCTTCATGCTACACTGATTATAGAAGATGAGCCCAACAGGGGGCTGCTGGATCTAAACGGTCTGTCCGTCACCTCCAGCCGTTATGAGACTGCAGAGCTGCTAACTGCTCTTCTACCGGCAAACTACGGTAGTCTCCAGTGATTGAGGCAGTGGGACTGCCGGGTGGGCTTGCTAGCTAATTATTGTGTCATTTATGGTCTGATAAAACAGCAAATCCAAGGAGGAATTCATCAAAACAGGAAATAGCAACCAATGAAATAACATAAACGGTGTGCTTCCTGTGATTGGTTTGAAGTGGTAGTTTGGTCCGAGAATGCCCCGGGTTTCAGTTCAGCCAAACTAAACAAAGCATTTAACATTTAAGGAACTCTTTTGTTCAATGAAAAAACTGTTTTTCTATTTAACTATTGCTGAGATAACAAACGATGCCTCACAAAGACAGAAGTACAACCACACACAAAAACAGGCCTTTCCTAAGCTCATTATCTTTGGTAGTTAAAATGGGTTTGTGTCTGTAGATCATACATATGCATGGTCTCTCTCACACACACACACACACACACACACACACACACACACACACACACACACACACACACACGCACAGACAGCTTGGTAATCCCTGCTTAGTGTAGCAGTGTCACCGATCGCAGTGACTCGGCGTTCTTCAGACACGTGAGTATGGCACGAGATCCAGCACCCAAATCTGCTCTGAGACACTACACAAAATATGCCGTCATTCAGATACACACGCGCGCGCGCGCGCACACGCACACACACACACACACACACACACACACACACACACACACACACACACACACACCTCTGCAGGAAGTGAGAAGGTTGATCCACTCCTAACTTCACTTGTAGCTTCAGTCTAAAACAATTCTCTTGAATGTTGCACAATCATTTATCATACATTCAACCTGCAGACACAAAGTCATTGGGGGAACAAGTATTCTGATATTTCACATTGTAAAAAGTATGCATTAATGTGTTCTTCACTTTAATGTTGCTGCTGGTAAAGGTGGTGCTCATTCTAACTACTTTATATACTGCTAGGTAGTTGAATATACACTAATAAATAATAATGTATTAGTTTATCATATTTTCATCTGTAAAAGAGCTAAAGGTGTCACAAAACTATAGTGCTACAGCCACTGTCATCACCAATGGACAAATATCAAAAAGCTTCACACTGCACAGGGGGACTAGGCAAGGATGCCCACTCCCTCCCTCACTTTTCACCATGTTCATTGAACCGTTAGCTGCAGCCATTCGTCAGTACATCTATATAAAAGGAATTCAAACACTCAACACCCATCACAAGATCAGTCTCTATGCAGATGATATATTGCTCTTCCTCCAAAACCCCTACTCGTCACTACAGGAAACTATTAAAGTTATTGAATCATTCTCGAATATCTCCGACTACTCCATTAACTCGAAGAAATCATCCATCCTTCCATTAGATAGTAACAGTTGGGATGGGGCATCCCATACACTACATATCCCTTTTTGCACAGGTGTCATCACGTATTTAGGAATAAATATTCCCCCCAGGCTGTCAAAGCTGTTCACACTCAACTTCACTCCACTACTGATAACAATAAATGACAACCTCCTCCGTTGGATGAAACTACCACTATCACTCATGGGCAGAATAGCTACAGTTAAAATGACAATACTTCCGAAAATATAATACCTGCTATTCACAATGATGCCATCTCAACCCACCCACTCCTGGTTCAAATCACTTGACTCAATCATCACTCAATTCTACTGGAAAAATAAGACACCAAGAATTAAACTGGCCACTCTACAAAAACAAAAAACACAAGGAGGACTTGAAGCTCCACATTTTTTTCACTACTCTCTAGCAACATCTGGCATCTATCAAACGCCATCCTTGTTTCAAAACACTAACAGTAGCAGAAACTCTGACAGCCTGGTGGAAATTCCACAAAATCACAAACATCACTTTTGCACCTTCAAATGTTACTCCCATATGGAACAATCCTGACTTTCTAAGCCCCTAGTAATAATAATAAAATAATATATACTCTGTTGACCCGGCCTGACTGACCCTACTGTCCTGTTCTGGAGCTCCCTGACGGTGCCCTGGCCATGGTTTGCTGCCAGTGGACGGAGCCATACTGCCCCAGACTTTGTTTACTTTAAAACCATTTTTTCGGACGTTATTATTTTGTAATTTATATAATTTGCCCTCATTTATCTACTTTTTTTTTTCTTTCTTTCATCTCAAAAGACTCACGCACGCATGCACACAAAATGTTGACACGTTTAACGTTCAGCGACAAATATTTGTACCTCTTTTTTTTCTCACTTCTAAAATATCTGTGCGCGGCCACTATAGGTTGTTATAGGTTATAGGTTAAGGTTTAGGAAAGACTGGATGGTTTTTAAAAAGCAAACAGTAATTGCATGTATGTATTAAATCACATTTCTTTAAGGAAAATAAATAGAAGCTTGAATGTTATGCATGAGATCAAATAAAAACCTCTCAATCTTGCTTCAATGCTTCAAAAACATCTTCCACAGAACACGGTACCCCATTTGTAGATCGCCAGTTAAGCCACATTTTTTACACTACAGACACAATTTTTACAGGATCTGTTTCTCAAGTCACCCTTCCTCTCAATTATTAATATCGGAGCAATAGGAGCTACGGTTATGGGAGTTTTGATGATTTGTTTGAGAGGTGTTTCCCTGTTTTATCTCCATGAAATGGCTTCAGGCACACAGGTGTTTGCGATTGAGCCAATTAGTGATGTTGGTAAACATCCAGTCTCACAGACACACATGCACTCCTCTCTCTCTCTCTGTCCCTGTCCCTCTCTGTCCCTCTCTCTCTCTCTGTCCCTGTCCCTCTCTGTCCCTCTCTCTGTCCCTCTCTCTCTCTCTCTATGTGTCTCTCATACAGTCATTCAGGTCTTGGAGACTTTTAGAGGATCCCCCACACACACACACCCACCACATTTTTAAATAAAAGCCGCACACACATGATTTGTTGCAGCTGTTACGTGTTGCAGCTCGGCCAATGAAATATGGGTATTCTGCTAAGTTTCCTGATTCGAGTGACATTTACACACACATTTACACATTTACACACTCCCTCTTGCGACACAAGAGGGAGAGGTGAGGAAAGACATGGCAGAGCAGGACAATAGTCATGTAAGCTGTAAAAGATAAAACATAGTACAATCTCCAAATGAGAAAGTTTACCAGAGATATCAGTCTCTCTCTCTCTCTCACAAATTATTTCTTCTCTCTCTCACTCACTAATTCTTTCTTCTCGCTCACTAATTCTTTCTCTCACTCTCTCTCTCTCCCTGTCTGTTGTTGGGATCTGACTATATGGCTTCAACATGTGCTGTGGAACAAAGAGTCAGGTCTTGCCTTTTGCAAGCAAAGGTTTCATCCTGATTGTGGTTTGATGAGCACCAAACCCCCTCTGGAGGAATTTCACATTAGGGTGTGAGTTTCCTCCCCCCCAAAAAACTATGCGTTCCTGAAGTCACCTGAAAGCACCGCTGCAATCTCATTGGCCGAGAGCCAAGACACCCCAGGACCCCTGTAGTTCAGCCACTGTTCTACAAAACTACCTGCAGCCCCCACCTCAATGCTTTTACCCTTCGACCTCCGTCGAGCTAGGGAGCACACCAACGTTGCTTCTCCTTTTAACCAAAACCTAGGTTTAACAGTTTATATTCGCTGGCCGAATTCACCAAACTGTTTATTTTATCTTTGTTCGTATCCACGAAGCGAACCTTTTAATCCTGCAGAAGTGAAGAAGCCAGACTTCTTCAGAACGAGAGACCGAGAACTTCCACTCTCCACTCTCCCCCAAGCGCCTCGTCTGCTCTGGCCATAAGGACGCGAAACTCCCTTATCCAGACGACAGCGATTCTCTCCCACCGAGAGAAACACGGCTTCCGACGCCGCAGGCTGAGCCCACCGAAGCTCAGCAGAAACCCCCCAGAAGACTCCCCTCAATCACCACGATTGAATCGTACCGTAAGGCGAATAGATTCTGGGCAGGGTTAGAGAGAGTTCATTTGTGTTTATTTTATCTTGTTTATGTGCTTAAAGTACTGTTCATTTTTATAACGTGGTGTATGCTTAATAATCGCCGACACTAACGATCGCTGATATCGTAGGGGTTGTGTAGAAGTAGCGTGTATTCCATGCTACTGTGATCTGTGTTGAAACAGCCGCAGTGAGGTCGAAGTTGCTTCTCATCAGTTCAGGAGATCAGAACCGCCGGCTGAGACAAAGAGTCGCTGTTCTTGCTCCCCTGGCTGAGAGAGCAATCTCCCGTACTCCTGCGCGGCGCAGAGGATCGTAATCCCTTGTTTTATTTCATTTTGTTTTGTTCCTTTTCCTTCTCTTTTACGAACTCACACACACACATATAGCTTTGAGCTAATCTAGCTACGTGCTGAACAGCTACCAGCACATGTAGACGCCGGGTCTCCTGTTGGCTATCCGCCATTTTGGGTCTCACGCATGAGAGACGTCACCACGTCCCAACTACGTCACACGTCACTGAGCTGTTCCCTCGCTCCCCCCCTTTGCTCACACACACACACACACACGCGCACACACACCCCCCCTCTTTTCAATAGTCTGTTGATTTTAGATAGCGTGCTCATGAATGTATAGTTGTTGTTAGTTTAGATATTAGTTGACTAGATCATTAGTATTAGAACTTAATAAACTCTGTTATATTTTAAAGAGCAGCTGTCTGTGATTACTTGGTGCATGCGTATTGTGATAATAACTGTATATGTGGTCTGTGCTCGAACTCAAACCTTCACTCTTATGGGTTATGGGAGTTTCGATGATTTGTTTGAGAGGTGTTTCCCTGTTTTATCGCCATGAAATGGCGATAAAACAGCTGTTACGTGTTGCAGCTCGGCCAATCAAATATGGGTATTCTGATAAGTTTCCTGATTCGAGTGACATCTCCACACCGCGACACAAGAGGGAGAGACGAGGAAAGACATGGCAGAGCAGGACAATAGTCATGTAAGCTGTAAAAGATAAAACATAGTACAATCTCCAAATGAGAAAGTTTGCCAGAGATATCAGAGTCTCTCTCTTTCTCTCGCTCGCTCTCTCTCACTCACACTAATTCTTTCTTTCTTCTCTCTCTCTCACTCACTAATTCTTTCTTCTCTCTCTCTCTCTCCTTGTCTGTGTCTCTCTCTCATACAGTCATTCAGGTCTTAGAGACTTTTAGAGGTTAAAAAAATGAATGCTCTTACTAATACTGCGACAACTACTACTGCTGCTAATATAGTATTACTACTACTGCTACTACTACTTCCACTATAACTTTTGCTGTTGCTACTATTACTACTGCTGCTACTGCTATTACTGCTACCATCAATAGTATTACTACTGCTATTACTACCACTACTACTATTACTTATACTACTACTACTGCTATTCATGCTACTAAAAGTAGTAATACTACTACAGCTATTAGTACGACTGCTACTACTACTGCTACATATTCTACTGCCATTACTATTACTACTACTACTACTGTGATATTAAATACTACAACCAATACTACAGCTATTACTATGACTACTGATACGTCTTCTACTACTTCTTCTAATTAATGATACTTCTACTACAACTACAAATATCACTACTGCTACTACTAGTACTTATTCTAATGCTACTAATACTTCTACTACAACTTCTACTACTACAAATATCACCACTGATGAATTTGTTTAAGCCACAGAAACTGTTCAAATATCAAAATGTTCAGCTCTTTCAGGAGAGGGGTGATATGACTTTTCATTTTCATATTTGGAATCTTTAAACTTTTTGAATTATTAAAGCTGACATTAAAGCTTTTTGCAATTTGTTTTTGAATTGGATATCTATTTTCAGCAATGTTTTTGCAATTAATTTCAGTTTTCAGCATTCCAACGCATTTTCAGCAGGAAATGCATTTTCTAGTTCTATTTCTACTTCTTCAGACCAAACAAACGCAAACTGACAAAATGATCTAGAAAACCCAAATATGTCATACAGTTCATTTTGTTTATAATATTCAAACGCATGTACAAAAGCAGAAAACATTTGATTGGATGAAATATACATTTTTTTAAACAATGACAGTTAAAAGTGAAATATTTTAGATTACAGTTGACTGATGAAGTTCCCTTTTCTATGATTTTATCAAATCTCTCACAGGCTTAAAACAAACGTCTTCATCATCATCATAATCATCATGCAGCCACTGACAGCAAGTTTGACAAAAATGTGATCCTCTTGAAAGTAAACCTTTTAGGAAACCTGGGCAGACATTCTCCCCTGAGACATTTGAGTTTTATCAAGCTGCTCCAACAAACGAGTGAATCAACTCAACAAACTGCTCTTCCTAAAGAAAATATGTGAAATGATCAAAAGACGAGCAGCTCAAACCCGCAGTGTGTGAGGAGGCACTAGTTGTGCAAAGCGAAGCGAAATTCACAAACGGCTGATTTTCTTACAGCTGTGCATAATGCTGGTTAGCTGAAGCCCTCCAGCCACTGGATGAAACCAGGTAGCACCTGTAGGCTGGGGCTTGACATTATTGACACCGTTACTGGACTACGAAAATAAAAAGAACAAATCAGTCAGAACCCCACAGCAAGAAAGAAACAAAGATGAACCATTACACACTACGGAGTCTGAAAACGGTGAAAATACAGAAATGAGACGTCTTTGAGAGGGGAAACTATAGTTGGAAATAAACCATCATTTTATTTTGGTCACAGTGAAATTATTGGTCTTTGGAAAAGACAGAGTATTCAAATGCACATCAACTACACAACTTTGGCTTCAATAAATAGACTTTCTCTTGACTTTAATGATTGATTTTCTTCAGACTGTTGGAGGTCTCTGTGAGACGATTGAAAATGAAAACAAAAGCTGCCTGCAAAGAGGAAAAAACATTCATAGATACTTGATTGTTTGGGAAAAGGCCAGCAGTAATGTACAAATATGTAGTAGAGGGTGAAAACATGAAAAAAGACAGTAATAAACGTTAACTTAAGTACATTTCGTTTTGCTATTTTGCAAAACGTCTCAATTAATTAAAAATACAAGTGCTCTCACAGTGTAACAAGGACATTAGTGATTAATATCAAATGCAACATACTTCATCATTTCAGCATGAATGGCAGTCAAAATGTCATTTAGCTTGAGCTACAATATCACAGACAGCAGTTTAAATTACAACCTGTGAAAGCAAGAAAACCCATCTTCGAATACAACCATTAGCTTCTGCTTCATCTTCGTACGTAGTAAGGTGAGGCACAAAGCTCTTCTGGATACGAGTGTTGACTTCATCGCTCTACAGCGCTAACGCTGTTTCTACAACGTTAATTACAAGTTATTTTTTTCTTTTTGTAAAAAAAACCGCCATACAAGTCAGACTCTTTCGGATTTTCCGATGGTCATGAGAGTCTCTGGGTGGTCTTCATGTAGGCGGGGGTCCGTTGACGTACCTCAGTGCCAGGTGGAAGCTTCGAGGCAACCTGCTGCTGCACTGACACGGAGGCTCCAGGACGACCCAGATCAGACAGGCCAGAGCCAGAGCTGCAGCCAGAAGGAGGCAGAGGAGGGCTGGGGACAGCAGGTGGGAGGGAGGCCTGCTGCTGGAGGTCACACTGGAGTAGGGAGAGGTTCAGGTGTTATGCTGCTCACACACCGGGCGCGTTTTTTGATTGACGCGCGTCGAGATTACATACAAAGTCTATGCACAGACGCGATGAGATTAAAAATCGCGGCGCGCCAGTCTAATCGCGTCTGTGCATAGACTTTGTATGTAATCTCGACGCGCGTCAATCAAAAAACGCGCCCGGTGTGTGAGCAGCATTAGTCTCTGGTTTTGGAAACACTGGTAAGTTAATCGTTAAATCTGGCTGTATTAAAAGTCTATCTCCTCAGTTGGAGTCATGAAACCATAACTATTTCTTAATGAAACTAAGATTTCTCAAATTACCGCTGATGTACATATTAGAAGAAGACAAATGAACCCTTTAAGCTTTTAAATTCTCTAGAACTGTGTGTTTAAATCTATTGAGTTTTCTTAGAGCCACAACTCGGTTCTATCGCTGTATTTCTGCCACAAAAATATCATATTTTGTCTTTTTTCCCCTGTTTTTCCCTGCTTTAATGTCAGTCAACATGAAATCACTCAGTTGCTTGAGTATGAAACGACACAGGTAGGGTCTGTCGAAAAACAGACCAGTAAGGACGAAGCGGCACAAACACCACAAAGTGGTATGAACACTGTTAATTGCCTGATCAAAGACGCGTTTGTTGGCCGCTGACCTTTTCTCTACAGGTTCTCTCTTCATGAACATAGAGGACACTGTTCTGATCATCTCGGAGGTTTAGCAATATCCCACAAAT
>CM051696.1:3636558-3646558 GCA_028022725.1 Lycodopsis pacificus
TAGACAGAACGGCAGAGAGAGAGAGGGGGGGGGGGGGGGGGAGCTGCAGGCTAGCAGAGGCGGATACTCAAATGACTTCAAAGTGTTCTGTTCTCATCTCCCCCCCAAAATCATGGACGCTGTCTTATTTTTGTCTGTCCTTCAGCTTCCCTCTGCCTCTCTCGTAGAGCTGCTCACACACACTCAGGTTTTCTTGCCAGAATAAAGCTTAAAAAAAGGAAACTGATAACAAGAGGTGCCACATCCCGCAGGAGTCATCAATAAATCAGTAAATCAATAAATCAGTTGCAACCAGCTCATGAAGCCGACACTATAGCAATGGAGAACATCTTTAGATAGCTGGTGTATCGGAACATCAGTGAGTGTGTGTGTGTGAGAGCGATAGAAACAGACAGACAGACGAAGCCTCTGGGCCATGTAGCATCTGGGTCAGGGCAGAACAACAGAAATTAGAAGAAAAACACCACGTGGCTTTGTTCATATTTAGGCCTGATGTGGCGTCTTCTTCTCAGTTGGGTTTTTACACGTTAATAAATACATTGAAATTAGGTCAAATCATTTCAGCACCTCTTGCTCATCAAAGTAAACAAAACAATGACGTCTAAATCTTTACAGCTATAAGACAGCCACCAATAAAACTCTATAAAAAAATCTTACATTGTTCCCGTGTGTAAACTTTTTGTATAAGTCAAACTGACAATTTGTTTGGTTGAAGGAGCTGTCAAGTGGGTTCAAGCGCACACGTCTTTGCTGTTGGTTGAGACTGCGACTTTACCAGTCGCAGTTCACCAAATTTGAACTTCACGTGATGCGAAGATCCAAATGTTCATGGTCACCGGGAGTAAATGTTTTATTTTCCCCCGACTTGAATGGAGGTGAACGGAAGGCGAATATTCACCAATGTATTTTGCGCTGGTGTGACCGTGCCCTACGGCCCACAGTTACACAATCCGATGGTTAACAAAGGGACTCATCATGATAACCGAAAGAAATTAGAAAAATGGATTAGGGCTTGACTTTGTTTGTAGTTCCTCCAGTATGAAGACAATATTGTACTCTGTGTTAGAATGTGGTGTGAATCGATTAGTTGTTTGCTCTATAAAATGGTGAAAAATGTCGATCGGTATTTTCCAAAGCCCAAGATGACGTCCTCAGATGTCTCGTTTTAAAATATTCAGTTTAGAGTCATAGAGGAGCAGAGAAACCAGAAAATATTCATGTTTTTTTCATTACTCAAACCGATTAATCAATTATCGAAATAGTTGCCAATTAATTCAGTAGTTGACTTATTGATTAATTGACTATTGTTGCAGCTCGAGAGCATTATAAATATAATCTGAGTTGATGTGTTGAGAAGAGCCCAGCAATGTCAACAATGAAATACAAAACCCCATTGTTTAAACATTCTAGTTAGATATTGACTTAAAGATTTTCTTTCATTCTTATTTTACATATTGTATGAGCACTGCTGGAGGGAGCCAATGACGGATTCAATTGTTGTGCATAACGGACATTAACGAACTTGAAACCTTTGTCTGGAATTTTCTTCTTTTCCATCAAACCACATTGAATGGATTCATTTGTTTCATTTTTTTTTTTTTTAAATCAGAAAAACAAAGACGTTTGTTCTCACCAGATCTGCTTGCTGATTGGTGATGTCATTGCTATCAGTCTGAGAGCCGAGCGAGCTGAGGTAGCTCAGCCTCTTCACACCATCTCTGTGACAAAGACCTGCACAGGCAGGCGCACACACACACACACACACACACACACACACACACACAGTAAACATGGCGGTAGATCTGAAACTACTAAGAAACGAAATAACAAGAGTCAAAAGGCCAACAGTTCAAAATGTTCCGTCACTTCCTACCTGTGCTGGCACTGAAATACGACGAGTCTGCGTCATCATGGAAGACAGAGCGTCCGATATCGACAGAGGGGTCCCACTCCAGCCCCAGGTGCTCATGGGTAGGAGAGACTGGGGATGGAGGAGGAGGAGGGAGGTGAACGGGTGAGGAGAAGACCAGGGTGGGGTTAGCTGATTGATGGATGCAGAAACGGATCTTTACTGAATATTGTACATTCATGATTAATCTTATACATGCAATTAAATGTTTATTGTGTTGGTTTACCTTTAGGATGGTTTGGGAATGCAGGGAAGTCCAGGTTGGTTACATTAAGTGCTCCCTCTTCCTCTAATAGAGTCTCTGAAGGACAACCAGAGTCTGTAGTCTGAGACAGAATCCAGTCATCCTCAAACACCTGGAGGAGGAGGAGGAGGAGGAGGCAAGCTGATGTACGGTGGTGGAGTAAGTATTTCGTTTGTTTACTAGTTTAGTAGTAATACCACTATCTCCACAGAGTCCTTCACTCTGTACAGAAGTACAACAAAAAAACGTACAACCACCTGCCTGTATGTGATCTTCCCTCCACCCCTCATGTATTTGAATCTGTGTGTATTGTCACAGTGTGTGTGTGTGTGTGTGTGTGTGTGTGTGTGTGTGTGTGTGTGTGTGTGTGTGTACCAGTCTCATGCTCAGCAGCCGCGTGTGCGTTCGTGTGATGTTGCTGTAGACGAGGCTGCAGCTCCGCAGCAGCTCCAGCAGGCGACTCTCCACACGCTGAGCATCAGTCGGTTCGCTGCGCTGGATCAAGGCCTCGCCGCGCTCCAGCAGGTCGTTCACACGGACAGAGTTCACACACACACTCTGCTGGAAAGACTACACACAAGCACACACACACACACAAATATTACAATATACAGGAGGTAGGAAAATGACCAGGTATTTAGTTCTAAAAGACACACACACCTGCAGTTGCCTCAACTTTTCGCAGGTGTTTCCTGTCAAGTGGTCCACCTCGGTCAGACGGACATCCAGCTCAGCCAACCAGAGAACAAGCTCCTCCCTCTCCGCCTCAAACCCCTCCCACTCTGAGACAAAGAGCTGATGGAGAAAGAAAGAGGGATTCTCCATCTTCAAATCAGTTTTGCTCAGACAGTTTGGAAATGCTTTAATATTTCTTTACAACTTCAACTAAACATTTTACTTTTTATTTTAAAAGATAAATATATTTGCTTTAATATTATTAGGAGGCGCTCCGACCTTCAATCGTCCGGTGATAGATTCCAGTTTAGTGTTCACGTCGTCCCATCGTTGCCCGCACTCCCTCGCTGACGCCAGAAGCCGAGCCTGCATGGCGCCCTGAAACAGCCGAGTTAGTGTTCGGTTCCTCTGGGTCAAACCGTCCAACTGAACGAGCCGAGACGTGGTCTCGCACCGTAGCCTCTGAACACACAGATGAGAAGCTGAGGTAACAAAGACGCGATGCAACTCTGGCTTCCTCACAGGAATTCAAGAAATCCTTTCAAGTGAAAATCACTTTTTACAAATGTTCTTGTTTATGGCAAAAGTATATGTACACATATTTTTTACTGACATTTGATAGGGGATTTTTTTATTATTGACACTTCCTTGCTTACCTGAAGATACCATTCCTTAAAATATAACCTAATTTCAAGATGATGGCACCAGCTTTTGCTAAATCTAAACGCATTTTAGTATTGAGAATAAAAGTATCTAGACATTAAAATAATTTATTCCACGGAAAAAAATATCCACATGCAAACTGACGCTTCTATCCACCAAACAGAGAGAATAGACACAACTGCAGAAGACGGGGATCTAGCCACCTTTTCTAGCACCAGCGCTGGTTCCCTGACCACTTTGCCTTGTAACAGGAGGGGAGGGGACGGCCTAGAGGGCAGTATGCCTATGGCCCCTACCTCCTGACACAGAGCCCCCTAGAACTAGGGGACTGGCTGCACCATCATCTGAGTCATTTCTACAACAAGAGGTGACCTGGGGCTACCAGAATGACTGACAACTGCTCCTGACTCACTCTCTCCAACAGGGGACGGATGACATGAAGTGGCGGAAAGGCGCAAAGCAGTTTTCTTGGCCATGGCACCATGGCCATGGTCTCTCCCAGTCCCCGTCCCAGTCATTGGCAAGGGGCTGAAATTCACTATCTGACATGTCAAGCCAGTCTGTTTCAGGCCTCGTCAGAAAGTCCGGTCTGGTTATCAAAGTCTTTTCCATAGAGAGACCACGGGAAGAGAAATCTTCCAGATTGCTTGTGGGAGTGGCCTTACTGTTGATGATATTAGCCTTGGTGATGTGTCTTGTAGGCTATATTGCTTATTTAGTCAGTGTAAGCATAACAGTGGAGGACTAGGTAGGGGGACCCCACCAATTGCCACCAGTTACTTCGCACACTGACACACACACACACTGTGATTCTGACAATGATGAAAAGACTATTTATAACAGCAGTGATGCAGATTTGCGATAGTTGCAACATTTTTTCAATAAAAGGTTTGAATAGATTCCCACAAGTACTGGGATCCTATTGACGCAGATTGGAAAGTGACCCGTTCTACCTCTGAGCCCCCCCACCCAAAGGCAAGAACAGAACGAGTGGATCTGGTTTAATCATACTTGGAAAAGTATTCATGACAAAACCAACAGTTTAAAAAAAATACACAAAGTGTGAATTGACCCCACAAAAAAAACACCCCCGGTGTGTAAAGGAGAGATTCAGTATGAATCAGGATTTGGCAAAACAGTTTTTTGAAAAACATATATTTTTACATTTTATTGAGAGTTAAAAGTCTTCATATTTGCTTTGATGCGAAATAATTTACCTTTAATCCTGTAATGATACAAAATAAAGTCTGGGTTCAAATATGAACCCCCTCTAATTTTAACTTTTGTTGAATTTCTTCTCACCTCAAACTTCCTCATTTCTTCCTTGGCAGTGACATAGGTAATGAGGGCGGGCTGAGGGGGACTGACAGCTTGCTCGGCGAATCGCAGCCAGTTGTCCAGTTGGGCGTGTTCTTTCATGAACTCGTGCCAGAGGACCCACCTCCTCTCCAATCTGGAAAGAAAGCAAGTCTTGCCTATCATCAACGCATAGTCGCATCATGTTTGTTTTTGCTTATTGATCCCCCTGTTTAAGAGTTATCCATCTATAGAACTATGTTTCAAAATAATAGACAGCACAGTTTATGTGTGTGCGTGTGTGGAACTGTCCAAAGTACTGAAAAAGAAAAAACAGACAATCAGCACCCCTACATAGCCAGAATGGAACGATCCTTTGTTTCATAACCACATTTTTCTCCACTGTGAAGACTTGACTGTGAGATGGTAGTGGAATCGGGCTCTTTAGATCAAATTGCTGAACAGTTGGGTCACCGCTACTAAATGGCTACTTTAATAACAGCTTAAAAGATTTTAAGATTTTTAAGCTTAAATACAGCTTTTTGGCAAGTGTAGGACGATAACGCTGGCAACACTTAGCAAAGTAATCGCACCTTTGTTTTTTAAAACTGGAGAAAGATTACAAAATGACGGAATGCGAAAGCGCCCTGGTTCTGGTTCAGGCAAAGAATGAGGTGAATAAAGAGCCAAAGTGAAAGCAGATTCATCAGGTTCTGGTCCAGAAGTTACAACACCTAACTATTTCTGTTTTTGGAGGCATTTAACAAACACCGTTTCCCATAAGTCCTGAACCACTGCGGTTTAGACACCGCAGTGACGTGTCTGTGGTCAGTTCAGATATGTCTGCAGTAGCACAAATGGGACAGAAGGGTGCAGATGTTTGTAGACAGCAGAGATTAAAGCTACATACTTGGAAAGATGAGAGAAGAGAGCGTGGGTGAACACCATGAATATGCAAGTTATGATTATGTAAGTATGTGCTCTGTCGCATACATTTTCCTTGGAGCTGTAGCTCTTTGTAGGACTATTTTTCACTTTGTTCAAATCATAAAAGTTGAAATTGTAATATCAAGTGATGTACAGTAGTAGACTCATTTACCTTAGAACATGGGTAATGAACCCCAGTAACATCAAACCACAAGACCATTTTCCCCAAGAAGCACCGTAATAAAAGAGTGGTCTGTACAACTGGAGAGCGGACACCACCAGAGCCAAACAATCGAAGACACTCACTGTCCACATCCCCGAGGTTCTTCATCTTGAGTCCAGCTGCCGTCCACTTGCCGGGTTTCCTCCCCACTCAGCTCCAGTGGATACGAGGTGGGAAGAAAAGACGACTCTGACAGATCCAGAAACCGCTCCATATCCCTCACTTCCTGTCCACTTCCCTCAGTGGTGGGGATGGCATCACCGGACTGCTACCTGTTGAGAGACAAGGCGTAGAGGGTCAATTAGACTTTTAAAAGTCGGGATTTATGGAAATAATACTGCCCTTTCTCACTCAGGAAAAGAACAGAAAATGTAACTCAGAGTTTTGTGAAAATGTCTGTCCCATTTCAAATGACCAGCACACAATGGATTCAAATGCTAAGGAAGTATACCAGTATATCAAGTACATCAGTATCCTTCTCTCTGAAACTTGGGACAGTCTTGTAATATGATGTTATCAGCTCTTAAAAACTGGATGTAAGAGTTGAAAGTTTTCTAATTTCTTCCCTGAAATATGTCATTCTACCTGGGAAACAAATAAATAAATACTTTCATATGCATTTGATTTAGTGATACTTTTAGGGGAAAGAAATGACATGTTTTGACAATCCACATTCGGCAGTAGGCTACTTGACTTGTCTCATTATTTTGGTGACACTTTCTATGACACCCATAATTGCCATATTACATAATTGAAATGCATTATAATCTGCAACAATCTGCAACATCACATTATAAACGACCGTGACCGTGGCGCACTGGGTTAAGAGGTCGTCTGGGAACCAGAAGGTTCACTGTTCGATCCCCGACTGGGACGTGTCGAAGTGTACCTGAGCAATACACTGAACCCCCGGCTCCCCGGGCGCCGATCAATGGCAACCCACTGCTCCCTATATACAGGGATGGGTCAAATGCAGTAGTCAAATTTCGTGTATGTGTAAAAAATGTATATGACAATAAAATCCTAACTTCCTTTTTTTTTTTTTAAAGCACTTCATGATTTATCAGGTTAAGTATCATAATACTTCTTAATTGCTGGTCAAACAGATTGTTTGTGTTCTTTTAGTGATAAAATGTTTTTTTACTTCACTCCACTTTGAGCACAATCGTGGGCACTTGAGCACTTAGAGTAACTTATAATCACATTATTATGCATGTTAACAGTAATTTGAATGAATTGTAAAAATCATATTATACTTGACCTTACAAGTCATAATGCTTTATAATGAGTTATGATTATGCTTATGAAGCATTATGGATGTTTAGTAGTGCTTATAACCAATTATACAGTGCTATAAGCCGATTATAACACATTAAGTATATTTATAATGCATTATAGACATGCGCGTCATAGAAAGTGCATTATTTTCTCTTACTATGTTCCTTGTATATGCAGCACAACACCAGGGAAAATTCCTTGTATGTGAAAAGCTGCTTGGTGATAAACGTGATACAGATTTTAACAATCCGACATGAACACGTTTGAGTGTTCCTGAAGCAGAAACACACACACACACACACACACACGAGAGAGCGAGAGAGACGTAACCCTGAGGCCCACATTTACACAGCACTTTTCATTTCGTCTGTGAGTAATTATCTTCTGATTTACAGATGCAGCAGCTGGTCACACAATCTCTGAGCCGGCTAAGGTTCACAACGCATCTCTTCCGTCCAAACCAAGATGAATCCAAAAAGGCAGTTCTATTGTGACTGGGAGCTTTTGGAAATCATTGACATTATGCCAACAGGCAGCTGTGTGGCAGCAAACGTTGAGAAGACAACTTCATGTTGACCATTGTGTAGTGATATGAAGGGAGAGAACGGTTTATCCTGCTGATAAAGACATGTTGGATTGTTGTTTGCCGACTGAAAGCAAAATGGACAGAGAGGAAGATAGTAAGCTTTTTTTGTTGTTTGGGTGTTTCAGTGCTGATTGAGATCTTCACAACAAAAAAAAAAAAAAACATCTGTGCGGTTGCACAATGTTTTCATGCATAAAAAGTAAAGAAATGACACTGCAATGATTCTGCAAGAAACACTAATTATGTGTAAAAGTATTTGAAGACATGAGACTTGAGTCACCTACGGGGGAAAAACTGCTCCTTACATGAATGTGTAGTCATGAAAGCATCATTAGGCAAACCACAAAGGAAATGAGGAACGACAGAACAAACTGGCACAAAGTCAGTGTGTAGACTTTATTTCAGGTGGAGATTCAGTAAACTGGTGAACAACAAAGTTGGCAAGAGATTATATAATGTACACACGTGAAGATACTACGTTTAGTCGGGCAGCATCAGTGAATCAAGACAGAGTAAAACACCGACTAGATCTCAATAGAAGACCGAGGTAGATGCAGACAAATGCAAAGTGAAAATGTCTCCTCAACAGAGTGATTTCACAGTTCAGCGAGTCCAAGTAAGACACATGCTGTGTTCATTATCAATGTTTTTATTGATTATTGAATCCATGAACTGTCATAAAGTTAGCAGAGCCCAGCTTCATGTGAAGATGTATTTTGTCTCGTCAACAGCAGGAAAAAGCTAATAAATATATATACTGTACTTACCTAGGATTAAGTTTCGGTTAGGCTTAAGGTCGTGATCAGAGACAGAGAGACACACACAGACAGAGAGAGACAGAGAGACAGAGACAGAGAGAGAGAGAGAGAGAATCCTTATCTGTTGATGAGTCACCAGCTGCAGCTCAGGGCTAAACACTGAAACTGCTGTTTGAACCTTACAGGTTACACGACCACAGGGCACGCTAACAAGGTGTGTTGGACCGCAGTGCAAACAGAGACAATTAATGCTTCATAATCCTTCCAAAATATGAAACTGACTACGTCAAGGTGAAAACTTTGATTAGCCAAAACTCTATCAACGCGTATGTATTTTGTATCATGACGGAAGCCAAAATAACTAATGAATTGGAGTAGATTCTGTAAAATCGAAATGCAAAACAATAATTAACATCAACCCACACACAGCCGGGTCTAAATCAAACCGCAGTGGTGACTCTCTCCAAACTCAACATGCTGCAGGAATCCACAGTCTACTGTCTGAGTCTGTTACATGAACAAATCTAGCAACCTTCAATATTCTTTATCATACAGATCGTAGTTTTGTTTGGATGGGAGATGTCAAGACATTTGACTATTTCCTGCTAGCAGTGCGTACCAGACACACCGACCTGAAAAAATGAAATGATCTGAAAACAGGAATGTTTTCCAATTAGAAATCTTGCATGTTTAATGAAAGAACCTTAAATATATGTTAGGTGGACTGTTACTTTTGGACCGAGACATTACGCTAAGCTAGGCTAACTGGTTGCTGTCTGTAGCTTCATTAAACTGTCAGCAAGAAAGAGAAGAAGAGGACTGCCCAAAATGTCACACCTTTCCTTTGAATTTGTACAGAACCGGTGCACAGACCGGTGCACCGAGTAGAGTGGAATTCTATCTCAGAATTCCGAGATTCCGGGATTTCTCCGAGATACATAAACTCCATTTATGTAACACCCGTCCCATGTAGCTATATAGTATTATGTGAATCTGCTAGGTTGTAATAGTACTATGGGTGGGGTCCTGGGTACAGTTTTAATCGTAATGGCGCGATTACCTGTTCTTATACATGAATATACTTATTCTTACAACTTTTGTTCCTTTATTATGAAAACTAAAATAACTGGCGGTGCCGCCAATAGAATTAAGTAAATAAAAGGTCTGTGCCTCTTATTAAGTCCTTTTATCTTGTGTTTTAAGTGTATTTTACCCCTTTTAACCAGCTCTTATGAAAACATGAATGTGATTGACTTTAACACATCAAATATACTTCAAAGGCATTAGAAAAACAGTTTGGCATTTATTACATGCGGTCATCAATATACTGTGCATTCACAGTCCCACACACACACAATCAGAAAAACCCTCGTTGCAGGCCTGAGTCGTGGTTTGGGAGCGTAGAGGCCTAAAAACTGTGATGGCCGCTTCACTTGTTCAC
>CM051696.1:3651558-3704058 GCA_028022725.1 Lycodopsis pacificus
CACGCTGCTCGCTGATCGCTCCAATAACAGCTGCTTCCTCCGTAATAATGCAGACTTTAACTGAACAACAGCTGCTAGTAAAGACAACAAGGTCAGCAAAGCCTGGAATCTGTTGTCCATGTTGAATGAACCTGGTAGTCGATCGGTAATCAAAGTTGTTGTTTATGCTTTTCCGGGAAACGGTCACGTGATAGGGGCGTGACGAATCAGAGGACACGTCGTGACAGCTAAGCACCAATCAAGTAGCGAACGCAGGTGTGGGCGTGATCGTTTCTAAACTTATCCGTTTTCGACCGTCCACACGAAGACGCAGCCCCGGAGTTTTCAAACTTATCCGTCCTCGGGAGCGTTTTCGGTGCCCGAAAACTCCGGCGTACTGAGGTTGCTCAGTGTAAACGTAGCAAAACATATGGAAAGGAAACGTAGTAGTGTGGACATGGCCTTAATCTTGAAGGTCTTAAATTCCACTGCTTACATCAAAGGTATTTCTATTACTACCTATAAAGGTCATATAATGTTTGCTAGTGGGCTGATTTTAACGTTACGTTCAACAAATCTCATCAAGTTTCTCTTTTTCTAACCCTTTTAGCAGATGTTTCTCTTAGAGACCAGAAGATCTCTCTCGATTACATAATATCTATGTCTCTGTTGAAGAGGATTTCTTTTTGCAGTGCAAATTGCTATTTTGCTTCTAGGAAACCAGAAGCAGCCAATCAGCCAATCAGACCAGCCTCCTCCCTGCTGAGATGTTGAGGATACATTGTACCAGGAGAGGAAGTGAACTCACGTTATTAAGATTAGGAGAATGGCTTTTGTCCGACCTGATCGTGATATAGAGCCATGGGGAGATTGAGGTGAGAGGAAAAGGCTCTGAAGACTTAGCTCACATTCATTTAAATAATGTCTGTGTGCTGAGGCAGACAATCTGAAAGTAGCAGTTAAAGAACAAGGGGATGAAGGGTGGAGCTTTGTTGGATCGCAGTGTTATTAGCATGGTGGTCAGAGGTGGATTTGCGCTGTTGGGCCTGCAGCATAAACTGGATGATATTCAGCTGTGAAGGTGAAAGGAGGCAAGTTCACAGCGTGACGATATTCCCGCTGTGCCCGAGTCCTGAGACAAAGTTAATTCAGCATCTGGCAGTATATGGAGAGCAGGGGAGGAACATTAAGAGTGAATATGATTGTCGGTAACAGCAGGTGTGGTTTAATTCCACAGCAAACAGTGGCTGTCTCTTACAGTGCAGCCAAACAAACTCATGTGATGCTCATGAAGACGTTATTAACCTGTTGTTGCTTTTCTGCAAAATGCCATGAGCAGCCACCATCTGATTTCACCTACACAGCGAGTAGTTTCCCACACATCAGCAGGACACAGCAAAAGGGGAAACAAACAATGCACTTCCTGTGACTGCTTCACAATAAAAGTCACCCTGTGGTTTGCCAGTTGAATGCCTCTTATGTGAAGCAGCAGTGTTTTTCTAATTCCCTTTTTTCATAAATGCATGTTTTTTTTCTTCTTCTTATTGTTGGAATGCTGTTAAGCAACTATTGTTCTTTGAATCTTTATTCAACTTCTATTTCTTCCGTCCCGCCTCTTCTTATCCTTCATTTTTTAAGCCACAGAAACTGTTCAAATATCAAAATCTCTTTCAGGAGGTGCGATATGACTTTTCATATTTGTAATCTTTTTGAATTATTACTTTTTGCAATTTGTTTTTGAATTGGATATCTATTTTCAGCAATGTTTTTGCGATTAATTTCAGTTTTCAGCATGCCAACACATTTTCAGCAGGAAATGCATTTTCTAGTTACTATTATTATTTCTTTCACTATGTCCACCTCACACATGCATATATAGACGGTAAAAATGATCCACTCAGTTAAGTAAGTGTTGATTAGTATTGTATTATTTGTTTTGCTCATTATCTTTGTCTTTTTTGCTTTAATAAGTTGGTGTAACGGTTACATGTCTTGCTGGGATTAATTAAGTACTCTACTATCTATTGTCAAACAAGGCAACACTTTATCTGGTTGTGACCTTAACGTTTAGAGAACTCCAATCAAACTGACATCCATCATATTATGTGTGTAGAGAAAATAAATCACTGCAGGTTAGCAAGTGCAGTTTGGAAAATGCAGGAACGAAGCACTGAAAAGCATCACTCCCTGAACGTTCAGCAGCGAGGAGATGAATGGCTCCTATTAGAGAGCGGCCGCTTTAGAGGGAAAGTGATATTCAGCTGAGGAGGTGATGAAGGTCAGAGGAAGTTAAGGCTATTAGGACCAAGACTGATTAAGATATCGCCGGTGTCCTGAGACAAAGTCAATCATCTGCTCAGCTGAGATCACACACACACACACACACACACACACACACACACACACCTGGGCTTACATGGCCGCTGTGTGACCACATTAAACAGCATCTGTGTTCTACTGATGATCCTAATCAATTCATGCCCTCAACCACTTTGAGTTTGGAACATGTAGATAAAAAGCACAAAGGGATCAATACAAGGGCTTTATAATAACCAACTTATTGAAATAAGTTAGCACTGGGGCCCGTTGAATACACATCACCTTTGATAAAAACGCAAAAGGTGGGCCTCCTCCTCCAGAGGAGGAGGAGGAGGAGGAGGAGGAGGAGGAGGAGGAGGAGGGTGTATAAGTTTACAAATCATCCTTGAAATAACTGACAGAAAGAAAACAGAGTCATAGAGCCACAGGGGCAAAGAGAGCCAACATACTTCTATGTATAGCGATATTCTATCTTCTTTTCTCGTTGACAACAATACCCGTGAAAAGACCACAACCAACAATGTGTTAGTCCGTCTCTCACATCATGTTACATTCCGATTGGAGGAAACAGAGAAAAGGTTCAGTTTCTGGTACCGACGTTAGTCCGTGTTCCCAGTTTCCTTACATGACAATCACGTCTCAAACTGTCGTTTTTCAATCCATCATTAGTCGGATTTTCCTAATCTTTGAAGATGCAAACAAGAATTTGCAAAAGAAACATGAAAAATCTGATGGAAGCTTACTGTAGATAAAGTGCACAGTGAATTCTTATTATAGTCCTCCAAGTGGTGATTTGCACATTTGCAATACAACTGTATTTATTCTCTGCAAAAACTACATTTTACAAGATAGCATTTGGACTAATCGTGATAACGTTATAATCTCCATTCAATGGTACCGTATTTTAACTGAATCAAGCAGGAACAAATAAGGAACGTAATGGAACCGCCGTACATCAGCTGTAAGCTCCGGTGCTGCAAACCATATGAACTCCTCCCGCCGGTTACAACACAGAGTTGTTGTTCACAATGGAGCATCATCAAGGATTGGCCACTAAAAGGCTCCTGGTTGCATATTTTTTGTTGAATGTCGGCTGCTAACGATCCGCAGTAAAACTTTATTTCACACTGATGATTAAAATGTGTAATAAATAACATAACCACGTTGTAACTACATTAAGTACCACACGTACTTGTTTTAACTTTAACCAAGATCTTTTGCCTAAACCAAACCCAGACTGATGGGCAGACTGAACAAACACACCGTCCACATACTCGCCCCACAGGTCCTAAGTATGGGACATTCAGTTGTTAACTTACTGGATTATATTCATTGTAACCCGCTGTTTTATTCTAAAGACACTCTGAAGTGGCCTTAAAATACAAATAAACTTTCTACTTTACTTTCTAAAATCATTAAACACTAAATTCTTCTTCTTCTAACACCAATGTCATAAAAACAGTTCCGACTTATAAAAGTAAATCAGACTAGTATAATTCTAAGCTCAGTGATTATGTCAAATCTAGTTTACAGCTGAACGGGACTTTGAAACTTCTAAAAAAGGTGTCAGGAGCCTTTTTACTCCACAGATCCTAATCTCATGACCCAAATACGTCAACGTTTCTCTGCAGATTTGAATGTTAAACTAACTAAGCTGGAAGTGGCGTCACAAAGCGGCACAGTGCAGTGAATTAAACAGACTGAAAAGAGTTCGGGATCACAGACACTGAGTGGAGGATATCTCAGAGTCTGATAAGGAGATTCAGGCTCTGCTCTGTTTCAGTCTGAAGAAAAGCTGAAGTTAATGTTTAACGACGTGCGACACAAACAAATGGTTTTATTGCCGAACCTCTCACGGTGACAGGAAGTCGGCCCGCTCAAGCGCCACCCTTAACCTCTTAGTGACGAGGGTCCCCTTATAAGGGGACACTAGTCACGTGGTCATTTGTGTCATACTTGGACCAGTGAACACATATTAATTAATAATGATGTCACATACCCCGTGAAACGTCAGAAACCTGGGATAAAATCGTATAAAAGACATTTGAACATACTCCAAACACAACTCAGTACTCAAACTTAGCATAACTACAACACCATATTCATATTTCGCCAGGAGTGTACGCACTCGGGACATTTCCGGACTTAGCAATCATAGCTTGATGCTAACAAACAAACCGAAATAGCAGAAATCACGCCAACACCACAACGATTACGGACATATCCGTAACATTTCTCTCCGTCATACTATCGCTGAGATATGAGGCCAACAGACACCAGCAACACAAATCATATTATCGCTTTATGATCATAAATATCACTTACTATTGTCGTTTTGAAGCCGAACAACTATAATCCCCCGCATTTTTTCGCTGGTAAACAGTCAATGTACTTCCTGCCTTGCAGCAGGGACACGCCTTTCCTTCGGAGGGGGTCATTTCACCCCACAGGGGAAGGCTTAACATGATTTGGGTCCCAGACACTGCAAGTCACTATTTTCGGAGACTTGATGATTTTGATTGGCTAACAGTGCTGTCACTCATTTTCAAGTGATTAGCTCAATTCTATTGGAGCTAACGAATACAGAGAGGTATGTACCATGGAGGTTGGCCAATGGGAGCCAGAGTTATTGTTCTGCGTATCTATAAAAAGAGGAGCACGCTGCCAGCTGGCTTTACGCACAGCTGAACACACTCAGTTGATTACAGCTGGAGCCTGCTTAGATAGATGATAGATGAGGTTTCGGCTGCCTTGTCACCGTTCGTTCATTTTTAGGATTACCGGTAATTAGTAAGATGTCGAAACAGAAGACTTACAAATACAATATAAAATAATATAATATAAAATTTTTTTTTTTTTTTTTTCCAAAAAAAGCCAGAAATTGCTGCATTTGGATGTATTTAACACCATTAGTAATTTATAAGTGAAATATGTAGTTTAGTACATGAGGAAATTCAAATGGCACACATGGCACACATGGTGCCCAAATGCACATTTTGGAAATCTCGCCTAAACTTTCTGTACTAACACTTCTCTCATTTTGTTCTGCTTCACTTTATCAAAGTAAAACTTTGCAGAGAGACTGTTCACATATATGTGCTATGATTTGGGAGATGTTTTAGGCTGGGGGCTGCATCATTTCAATGAAATAATAACAATGAAGGGGCTTTTTTTTCCAGGCGAACCTGAAACTTTTCAATTTGAGCTGTGTGCCATGTTCATTTACTCTTAACCAGTAACTTATACACTGATATTTACACATCTGAACAAATCTCACAAGTGTTCCTTTATTACAACACACCAAATTATTCAAATAGACCTTGTGCTTGCAAAGATGCACTCTTTTGAGTTTGGGTATGCAATTTTCGAGCAGAGGCCTAAAAATAGGGCTAGGCATTAAGAGGTTAAGTAACAAATATTACATTTTTAGTACTAAGATGCAGTGGCTTTTGAAAACAGTCCATACGTTTTAGGACACATTTTGTTTTGCTTTTTATTTTGGCCTCTGTATGTCACAAATATTCCATTTCTATAAAACATACCAGCTACCGCAGATTCAGAGAGAACCGTGTGTGCGTTTAAAGGACGGATGTTGTGACATTACTGACTGTGGGTGAATTCACTCCGAGGAACAAATAAAGACAGAAGTTGTTGGTGAAAGCACTGAAAATAGTGGGTTTCACTCAAGAGAAGAATGACTTTAATCAGTTTTCCTTCATGTAACATGGTTTGGTTAGATAGACCAAATATCCCTCCCGTCCGCAGTGGACTTCCTCGCTCTTTACACTACGCCAGTTGATCTGACCATCTAATACTGACGTGTATGGGTTTACATTAGAGTTACGTGAAAGCCCGGTGTGTTCAAAAGGTGCCTTGTGCATCAGTTCCAAGGCTCCACTTGTACTGTACAGTCAGAACTAGACTATAGCCTTTTATGGAACCGCCAATCTTCAGATTAGTGGAAAATCTAATCTGCCTCTGAACCATAGCGTCACTTCAAAAAAAGCAAGCCAGCCTTGTTTCGCCATGTTTATGTCGACCGTAGCATAAAGCAACACGCGGCAGGTGTCCTGCTACAGAAGACTATAATGCAGAGTCACCCAGCAAAAAAAGGGTAATAAAACATTAGATCTGTCCGCATGGACTATATAGTATATCTCAACTTTAAAGAAAAATGCTGATGTTCTTGGTGTTGAAACAAATATTTTTAAATTCTACCAAACAAGTCAAATCAACACAATGCCATTCGGGTTTTTCAACTTGTGATCGGCCTTTTGTACATCTTTCTGACTCTTTATAGACTACGTATATGAATAATCGGTGGATTGAAAAAAATAACCTGCAGATGAATTAATAAATTAAAAAAATGACAGTTGCAACCCTACTACACACACATACATTCTGCGGCTGCCAAACGCGAGTCTCTGGTCAGAATTTGAAGCATGTCAAACTTTATTTTGAGAATTATGATCGTGGTTTCAGGTGGGGGTGGGGTCAAACATAACTCGGCCTCTCAGTTGAGGCTAAACATCCAGCACAGCTCAGGTCACCGTAGTGAAACTGTAGCCACGACGGTTACATGATATGTGACACAGTTACAGTGTAGAAGCTGCAGGTGGGTTCACCGAGCTCAGTGACATCAACACTGGAACACTCCACTCACAGAGTCCATACAGGACGTGACCCGTGCACAAAACAAGGGTCGCTGAATTGAATAAAAGATGACCTGAAGAACAAAAAGAGCCCGAGAAACAAACGAGTGATTCTGCACAGGAACACTAACCTGCCCCCAGGTTTGCAGCAAAAATGTAATTACGAATATTCGACACACTACATAAGCGTAACATCACCTGAACACATTAAAAGGTATTATTACGAGACTTAATACACGGCTCCTCGACAAGACAGGGCCTGAAGGTGATGCAGGGTCATCCAGCGGTTCTTATTCTGCTCAAAACCATCAACCCATCTAACGAACACAGACAACCAGGACCCCGGCAGCAAGTGATTACAATTCATTTGGGACCAACTAACCCATGGCATCATGTTGCTTTATTCAGTTTTTTCTCTTAATTTTTTTATTTGTGTGTAGAGAGCATTATCATGGGTTTCTTATTGATTTTTTGTTTCTATTTTGTAAAAGTTTTATTCTGGAAAGCACTTTGTGCTTCAACTTGAAAAGTGCTATATAAATACAAATAGTATTACTACTATGGTTGGCTACTTATCTCTACTCTCTTATATTCAATACCCTCCCGAACAAAAGTAGCTCTCAAATGCATATTGTCCTTTCCGTCTATTTTCTAATATTTTAAAATTATTCCAGAAATCTGCCATTATTATGGGCAAATCTTGGCAAATTTGAAGATTAATAAAACAACATTGTGGGAAAGATATATTGAAATTATGTAGTTGTAGTTAAAAAAAAAAAACATTTACAGAAGGAAATCATTACTTCAAGTGTGAACGTGAACATTTGATTTTCCTAAATACTGGCAGACCTTTGTTTTTTAAACCTTAACCACTTCGAGCTTGGTTGAAAAACAGCAGTGTCCCGTTTTTTGTTTTCCGTTTTGATATTTTTGATACGACGACCAATCACAGCCTGACCCGAAACCATATGAGACTATAAAATCAGAAGATTACACAACAGTGAAATATGCAGATTACAACATCTGGGTCTGTCCCACCATCAGCCCAAAGATACTCTGTTACAATGCAGCCCAGCATCATGGCTGGTTGTGAAAGAGTCATGAAAACAACATATTGGTTTCGTGTACATGGACGTGAAATTGTCCCGGCTTTTTCCTTCATGTTGCACATGACGAGAGCAATGCAAAGTCAATTAGGATCAAACACGGGACATTCAACCACAAGGCCAGTATTTGACACACGTGTGGTTCTGTTGCCTAAAGGTGCGTTCACACCGGACGCGTCGATTTTTTGATGCGCGTCGAGATTACATACAAAGTCTATGCACAGACGCGATGAGACTGGCCCGGCGCGATTTTGCGATGGCGCGTGGCGTTGGACGCCGCAAAATCGCCAACGCGTGAGTTGAAATTTTTCAACTTCTGCGAAATAATCGCGTGAATCGTTGTTGAATATGGAAATAAATACTGTAGCCGTCTGTGTACACCCAGAGCTCTACGATACCTCATATCAACAGAGACCGGACCAAACTATGTGTGTGTGTGTAAACCATATGGTACAAACAATGAATCGACGCTGCCGTATTTAAGTCTACATGACGTTATTGAGTGCTGGTGGAGCTGCTACGATGTTAGCATAGCCTAGCACCGATCCATCAGAGCTCCATTGAGAAGACAAGTAGCCTACAAATCGGCATCATTACGTAGTTATTTCCGAGTCCCTTTTTGTCGGTTTATTGCCGTTAAATCACAGCCGAATCAGTTTATTTTGTGTTCCTACAGCTGTAGTAAACAGCGACCTGTGGCTTGCTAGACACAGTGAATACAGCTCGATACAATCCACGGAGCTCCTCTGAACAATATTATGAACCAGACATGACGGCGTTTGGCATTCCGACGTTTGAGGGACTTCCACAACACGTACAAAGCAGCAATTGTCCTTATTCCTTTCATGGTTGATAGCGGACAGAAATGACGGCCAGGTGAACGGCTTCCAGTCGATAAACCACGCCCCCTCTCCGACGCTACGCGATTTTGCGGCGTTTGGTGTGAACACGACCGGCGGCGCATTGGACGCGATTATGTGAACGCAGCATAACGTTTGCTTTGTTGCCCAACGGTTATTTTTAGCCCAACCATGTTGTCTTTCCTAAACCTAACTATGCGCACAAACCTAACTTTTGTTTTGTAATATAATATCTTAAGAGAGAGAAGTCGTTGCGAGCAACACAAAAAAAAAAAAAGGACAAAATAAGCAAATCATTACATTAGGGAAGCTGGAAACAGAGCATTCACATATTATCTGCATTGTTGTCATCAGTTGAATTGAGTGCTCTGAATTCGAGTCACAGCACTGGATTTCTGCCGCAACTGTCTCCAACTCATGCTCAGATAAAGGGGAGTACACAGGAACATTTGCAACAATGTAAGACAAAGCCCTGAACACATTCACAGGGATCAACGGGTTTGTTTGAGACCTCGGCCTGAGACAGACAGGAACACAACGGCGTGTTTAATTGGTTCAGGTGTGGCCGAGGATCAGTCTGCTGTCAGACGCCCAGAAACAGGTCCGAGTGTTGTTCTGCTGTCACTGGGTGGAGAGACTTTTTAACCACACCGACACGTTTCCAAAGCCTGAGAAAACTTATAGACGACCCAATGCCACCAAAGAATCTGTTGGACGCAGTGGCGGCTGGTCAAGAGAGGGCCATGGGGCATGGCCCCACCATGAGCCACAAGAAAAAAAAGAAAAAAAAAAAATATATATATATATATATATAATAATCATAAATTATACAAATTGTCAATATTTGTGTTTTTTAACTATGGAATGTACCCAGTAATGTGTGTACAATATGATATCTGCGCAAAATATATGCTTTTCCTGCTCGTCCTCTCCCCCTGTGTGCTCGTCTGCCTGTGTGCACGACACATCTGAGAACGCGCAGCGAGGGGGGCCTGATCGTTTTGGCCCAAAAGAGACGGGTCTATGAAGCAGTTTAGCCAATTGCTGATTCAAGATATAAATGAGTGACATACAATTGAGCCAATCAGCGCCCTCAAATAGATTCAGCTGTGGGCCAGAACGATCAGGCCCCCCTAGCTGCGCGTTCTCGTCAGGAGAAGTCTCTACAGCAGACCGCGCCAGCGCGAGCACTCCTCCTCCAAGACCCGTTTGAGAGGAGAACTTTGAGGAGATTCTGAAGCCAAAGAGCTGATATCAGATCAGCCTGACCTCACAATCAGACAGCAGACTACATGCGAAGCTTCACTACTTCGTACAAGTCAGTCAATCAACTTCCTTTCTTCCGAAAAGTACGCTGATTACTTCGACATACGTATCCACAGGCAGGGGCGGACTGGCCATCGGGGATACCGGGGGAATCCCCGGTAGGCCGACGGGGTTTGGGCCGTCTCTGACATCGCCGGCCCGACTATATTATATGCTTCACAGAACACGTTCAATTTACTCTAATACCGAAAGTCAATAATCAGTGAAAACTGTATCAACAGTATAAACTGACATTATACTACTCCTCGCGATCCGAGGACGCCATAGCACGGCTGGACACTACGGTGCTTTTAAAAACTTTTCTCCATAACCGCGGTCGTGCCGGGCGTCTGTCGGGGTGGGGCCGGCGGAGGTGCGAATGGCCGCCGTAGACTGGTGAAATACATGCCGTGTATTGAGTGGGCAGCGCGCCGTGTATTGAGTGGGCCGTTCTGACAGTAACTCCCGGGCCACTTTTTCCCCCCTAAATTAACAGTGAAAACTCATCATAGCTTAATTTAACATCAGTATTCATAATTACACTTCATGTTTACTTCTCCTGATCTTTACCTCCTATAACAAGGTCCATAGGGGCATCTCAATAAATAAACATGTTATATTATATTATATTATATAAGTGTTATTTACTGCTTTTTTTCATGTTGGAATAAATGTTAAATATTTAAGTGCCAAGTAATAATGCGTGTTTGAGGCTAAATTTTTTTTGCATGAAATCATACTGGGATGTTTGCTGAAATTGATAGGATGGCCCTACCTAGAAAATTTTCCACCAGCCGCCACTGGTTGGACGGTTACAGCAGGGTGTTCGTTTGTGTGCGTTTGTGGTGGATAAAGATAAGCTGGGTAAAGATCGGAGAAATATTACTGTACAAAACCACTCAATGCAACTTCATGAAGACACGTAACGTTTGGATTCAAAGCCCACCACAGTATTTCTACAGTCCCAGGTCTATTCTTCAAATGTCTTGAATGTTGATGTGTCGTAGTACAACAAGCTGCGCGGAGAGCAAACAACGTATATGTGGCGACTGTTATCGAAAGTTACATGGTATAATAAAGAGTATAAGAAGGGAGGGAGTCCACGAAGGGTGGATCCGTGAGTCAAACAAACACAGGACCTTCACCCAGGAGGCCACTGTACGTGTTCCATGTGAAGCCAAATGCGAGCGTTAATGTTACGCTTGCTTCCTAACATTATGCAAGTAAGTTACAGAGAAGTTAGCCACGAAGTTAGCCACAACTCCGGCGCACTAACGCTGAACTGACCTTTAGGGTTAACCAACTATTGTCCTTTATGTGACAAGCAGCCCCTCTGAGTTTTGCTCAGCTCTTTCTATTCATAACACCAGATAGGTATTATGGTTATTTATTAACTTCACCACTGCAGAAAACATGCCGTTTGTATCAGGAAAACACCATGTTGAACGTTAAAATATCAATTAGTTACAGTCTAAAAGCGAGGAACATCTGATGAAAATAAAACATTATTTCAAAGTAATTGTTAGAACTGTAATGTATTATTAAGTACTCTTTATCTGCATGTACACTTGTACTGAAAAAGACGAATCAAATTGTTCGTACTCAGTGGCGGCCGGCCAATAGAGAGCCACGGGGCCTGGCCCCACCCACCTTGAGCCACAAAAAAATAAAATAAAAAAAATTTAATATTATTAATTCTTTTTTTTTTTATAATATTAATAAATTATACAAATTGTCAATATTTGTGTTTTTGAGCTATGTAATATACCCAGTAATATTTGTAAAATAGGATATCTGCGCAAAATAAATGCTTTTCCCTGCTTGTCCTCTCCGCTGGTGCACCTCTCAGCTGTCCCCATGCAAGTCTCTACTGCGCGTGCACGTGCTGGGGCCAGATCGATTTGGGCCAAGGAAGACGGGTCTAATAAGCAGCTTAGCCAATCACTGATTAAAGAAATAAATGAGTGACTTACAATTTAGCCAATCAGCGCCCTAAAAAAGACTTCCGGGAGGACCAGACCCTCCCGGAAGTCTTTTTCTCCCGGAGTGCCCGTGTCTAGTTCTCATCTCGCGTGTTCTCGCTACCCAGCTGGACGACGGTCACCGGTTTGCGGTAAAGAAACACAACGAGGAGGTGGATAAAAACCGGCACATTTTATCAAAAATAATTGATTGTGTCAAGTTTTGTGGGGCTTTTGAGTTGGCTTTGCGTGGGCATGACGAGACTGACTCCTCGGACAACCCTGGCGTGTTCGAGGGACTGGTGGATTTTGTTGCGTCCCTCGGCGGTGTGCTGGAGGAGCACCTGGAGACAGCCAGCGTTTTTAAAGGGACGTGGAACACTGTACAAAATGAGCTGTTGGACTGCATGCTGTCGGTTGTAAGGGATTACATTCTGGAGGAAGTAAAGAACACTGATTTTATCGCCATTCAAGCAGACGAGACAACGGACATTTCCACCCACTGCCAGCTGGTGCTCCATGGAGAAGGAACTTGTCAGGGACATGCCTGACTTCAATAAGAAGGTCATTGAGAGGTTTGCCACTCAGAAGAGCAAAGTTCCTTTACAAATAACTGTCATAAAAACATGCAGGTTTCCTCACCACACTGATTGGGTGTTTCTCCAACAAACAAGGTTCATAGGGGCATCTTAAAATATACTTGTTCTATTAGACATATATATATATATATATATATATATATATACATATATACATATATATATATATATATACATATATATATATATATATATATACATATATACATATATATATATACATATATACATATATATATATACATATATATATATATATATATATATATACATATATATATATATATACATATATATACATATATATATATATATATATATACATATATACACACACACACACACACACACACTTGTATGAATAAGATGTCCTTATTATGTCAGTGTTGGAATAAATGATAACAATGTAACTGCAAAGTACTAATGCGTTTTTGATACCTTTTTTCTTGCATTGAATTATACTATTTGCTAAAATTGATTGTATGGCCCTACCCAAAAAAAAAAATACAGCCGCCACTGTTCGTACTATTCTATTATACCAGCAACTATGACAGAATAGCTATTTTGCTAAAAACCCAGCATTGTCCCTGTTGAAATAAAGAAACATCACATAATGGAAACTCAATGGAGATAGAAAACAAAGGTCAAGCTATTTTATTTCATGTCATTAATGCAGAAACAGTGTAACCATGACGCATCACTCAAATACCAGCCCATACAAGCTGTTAGATATTAAAATAACAGAGGTCAATGATGACCAGTCAAAGATCTGTCACATCAGACCCCCATCACTACACCTTCTCATCAAAGAGGAAGCCTCCTCCAGCAGCAAGATACCTGTCTCTGTAACCATGGCAACAGAGGGACACGCGCATACCAAACACACACACCTCTCTAAACGTCTATCCCGAGGGCACACAGACAGGACACTGGATGCGCGCGCACGCACGCACACCCACCCACACACACACACACACACACACACGCACACGCACACACACAAAGTGAGCGTGCCAGGTACAGAATAGAAACCGGTTGTTCAGCAGTACAGTGGTTTAAATGATCACCCTCACTGTCTCACATTAGGCTTTACAAACAGCATGCTATCAAATCGAACCGGCGCTGGGAGTTTCGGTTTGACTGACGTCAGAAACTTATTTTCTTGCAGGTAAAACTGCTCAAACAACGAACCAGAGAAAATAAAAAGAACCGGAGAAAAAACAACTCACAGCAAGTCGAGACGGTGTGTGACGTGGTGAACTTGATCGGATTCACGTCCGTGTGATGATTGATTTACCGGCTGCTGGTGGATGAGCTCATTTCAGGATTAAGGGGAAAAAACACGTCCGACCCGGTGCGGAAACAAACGCCTCAGAAACACTTCCGGTGATCCAGGTGAGGTTTGGACTTGTAATCGTCTGAAAAGAGCTGAGTGACACAATTATTCTGCAGACAGGAATGATCTGCAGTCCGCAACAGGAAAACTCAAACAAGACTAAAGAGGGGCAGGTAACCCGAGCCTACCTGCTGCAGGTAGAAGCCACGCCCCCTCTGAACCTGTCCTCGTGCACACCTGTAGCTGCTCACTTGCGTCACGTGCCTGTAGCTTTTTAGCAACACCTTCTCTGATGTGCCCTAGTTCACCTCCTCACACAGAATAACGTGGTTATTCTCATCCATCAATCACTTTGTGCTTAATAATACTAATTAGAGACCTTATATGAAGACTGAAACAAACAGGTAAAACAATATATACAGTATATTAAAACAAAATAAAAGCAACAGTAATATAATTATCTTTTATAGTGTTTTGAAGAGCCTCTTAAAGTGTTAATGATTTGGATTCCAACTATATTTCCTTCAGGTTTCCTCTGCAGTGCAACGCCTGCTTTTTTACAACTCAAAACAACTAAACCAACTTGTCGCAGAACTTTTGCTTTATTTTCCCAACTGATTACATATTTGTCTCCGGGAAATGTTTGGGAAATAAATAAATATATGAATAAAATGGCTGTATTGTCATTGTACATAATACAACGACATTAGGAGCGCTGCTGCTGATCAGTGCAAAGATTAAAACAATAACAAAAACTTCAGCAAACTACCATCCACAGCCGACAACACAGGTTCTAAAATAGTAAATAAAATAATGAATACAATGTCATTTTGCACTAGAATAAATGTAATTATTGGAAATTACGGATAAAGCATTAGTGTTTCTAAATTATTTTTCAAGGCCAGGGATAAAGTACTAGATTACTGCTATTACTAGTGATAGCAATCACATTCAGAGAGGAGTAAACACACTGCCTAACAAAGTATGCTTTTGGGGGTCATTGCTGCCTTTATTTGACAGTTTTAGAGACAGAGGCTGGACATGGGGCGAGAGAAAGGCAAAAGAAATGGAATCAAACCCAGGACCCCCTAGTAATGTGGCACACACTGTAACCCCTATAACTGGGTTTCACTAGAGCATCTAACTTCCCTGAAAAGAATATGACATGAACTTTATGTTAAAGGTGAAACTTGAGTCATCATTCATTTTTGTATGTACAGCGTGTGCTTTTCTTCAACCGGTGTTACATTCTGACTGAAGAAACCAGATCAGCTCAAGAAAGGAAAGACCTTTGGAGAAGCTCCAGTTGAAGGAAACATTGGTGGACTGCTCAGCTTGTTGAAGAAGAGGTTACCGTTTATTTGATCTTGTCAATAAAAATAAGATGATACGATAACACTGAATCAGATAAGAGCAGAGGCTTTGAACCGCTGTCTCTCATTGCTCCTTTGAGTTTCATATTTCACAATTCATATATATGAAAGCTGTCACACTGCTGCCGATAAATATGGAATATGAAATGTCACACACACACACAAGTATATGATACTATCCATTGTATTGACTTACATTGATTCCCTGGTGACCTTAATGGAGCATGAGCACCAACAAGGCTACAAAACCCCTCTAAATGTTATTTCAAAATAAAATAGGTTTCGAGTCTGTGGAAACTGTATGAGGAAATAGTATCCCTGGAGAACCCCTTTAAAGGACAATTCTGATTTATTACAACTTTGACTATACACCATTTTACACACATTGTTACCAGAAGTCAACCTGACTTATTTGATATCTTTGGAAACTTTGGGATCTCCATTATGATGAAAATACATCAGGATTCAACATTGTGTAACAACCCAGTGAGCTAAAGGAGTGACCTGTAAGAGGTCGTATGTAAAGCTCTTAACTCAATGAACATGTAGTGTTTCCATCTTCAGTGTTGTTGCTCAGCTGGTTTACAGTTCAGAAGGTTTGTTCAATGATTTGAATAGTCATGACTGAAGCATACGCCTCAATCTTAGAAAAATAAAATGTAAAGGTCGACTGTGGCGGTCGACTCAAACTCCCTGTGCTTATCTGAATGCGCTGTCCATTGCACCAGGAAGTCACATGTTCTGACAGCTAACAAAATGGCTTCTGTTGGTCAGCAGACTTGTGATATTCTGCACAAATTCAAACACAATAGCCATAGTCCAGGTCTGGAACCTGTGAACGTCTGAATCAAGACATTGTAAAACCACCACAGCACTACATATTCATCGAGTCTGCTGACAAAACCATGATGGTAGCGGCAGGAAACGTGGTGCAATGGTTACATGTACGGTAGGTAAGCATGAGGGAGGAGATTCAAACCCACAACATTTGAAACACTTCTCCTGTGCTTGTCTCCAAGTCCGGCGTGCTATAAAATGTGCCACAGCTGACATAATGAAACACGTTACCCCAAATAACTTATTGTGAATTACAATTTTTTACATGCATCATTTTTATACATCAATTCAATAATTAGTTCAGTAGGTTCTAATAAAGTTGGCTGCACAAAAATTGTAATGACTTACTCCATATACACACACACACATGGTTGCAAACATGCTGCATACTGCTCACACATGCAGACACACACACACACATGTACACGCCGGCACTGGAGCACTGAGAGACACAGCAAATATGTGTGTGTGTGTGTGTGTGTGTGTGTGTGTGTGTGTGTGTGTGTGTGTGTGTGTGTGTGTGTGTGTGTGGCTCATCTGCATAATGTAAACTAGTTCACACACACTCTGCAGCGGATTGGTGCATTGACTTAATCTCGATGCAATTATGTAAATGAGGCCCTGTGTTGCAGGACAGTTACGTGTGCGCCGTATTTCAAAAACAGGTTTCGCAGGAAAATGACATAAGACTCTGATTCTGAGGCTATTTAAGGCCATGATGAACGGCGCTGTGCCCAGACAATCGCACAAAGACAATGTGCTGTATTTATGGCTACAAGTAGAGAAGGAATATAACACCGAGCACGAGCCAAGGAGCTGGTACATTTAGGTTGGTGGCTGCTGAGTTCATCTCTTCATTTGTAAGTCACAAATGGTTTGTGTTTCATGAGACTTTGGGGCCATCGGTGACATTTTAGAATTCAGAGAAATCACACATACTGACATCTCAGTCCAAGCTGCTTCTGTTCCTCTCTGTTGGAAACAAAGGAGGAATCCATCTCATCTCAGGTACCAAGGATGGGACACTCAGCTCAGTTGTTAAACAGAAACATCTTGCCAAGTGCAGCTTTAAGTATCCACTGAGCTGTGTCCATGACGTCGTCATGGCCCCGTCTGTCCACCTTCACATGATGTCTGTCTAACTGGCAGCTTGTGGTGACAATAATCCATTGTTCTCAAAGGAATCCTGTTTCCTTTGGCTCTCATTTTGTTTGACTGTGTTTGATATGCTCGTTGCAAATTATGTTTCTGACTTAGCTAATACGGTCTAATTAGAAGGAGTGCCATTGAGAAAAACTATTAGTATGTTAACTTGTGGGCTTTTATTGTGGATTCCTGCTCAGTAAAATGTTTGTTCCTCAAATTAGTCTTTATCCTTATGTCTTAGGTCTTGCCTAACTCAGAAATATGTTTTTTTTCTCATTGAACTTCACTGAGCAGAATGATGTTTGTCTGTTCTCACATTCATCTGCTGAAGTTTCTCTGTGCTCACCTTAAATCAGGGTTTCAACTTTTGGAATTAACAAATATTCGCATATAGGTTCTGGATGCTTCAATGATGGATATGGATTAGATGTAATTTTAAGTTCTAATGAGGTTATTGAATAGTTTTGTGGAAAAAAACATATCAGACAAGTCTAAAATAACTACGGAAGTGCCGTTACTGAAGTACACAAGTTACGTGAGAAAAACATTAATGTTGACTTCTAGTTTCACATGGGGAATGAAAAGCGGAGCCATCCACCTCTCCTACCGCCTAAAGCACACACCAGGCGGGGCCTAGTGTAACATAAAGGTACAGAATATGTACCAGACAAGCAGTGCAAATGAAAAACAAATAAGATAAAGGGACCAGTGCGATGTTGGTGTCAGCATATATTGAGGTATGTCCACTACTGCAATATGTGCAATATGATGAAGAAGTGCGTAATGTGTGTTTGTTTGTGTGTGTGTGTGGGGGGGGGGGGGGCTCAGAGTTGTCAGTCTTGGGGAGTGAACAGAGGTTACAGCTCTTGGATGTTTGTGGTGCTTTTGATTGTCCTGGATCTTCTTCCAGAGGGGAAGGGGGCAAACAGAGATAGTCCAGGGTGGGATGGATTGATCATTGGATCAACGCGATGTCAACATTGTACTCTGGAGGTTGATTGGTTAGGGAATACAACCTCCTTTGAGGTGTCACTTTATGGCACAGATTAGCATGACAACAAACAACACCGAATTAAAATGAGAGGTCCAGCTCTAAGGTATAGCAGGAGCCCGTCCTCTGCTGCTCTTCACCATCACACAGACTGCCCTGTCCCTTCTTTCCTGTCCTGCAGGTGTTGCAGTTGAAGCATCAAAATTTCAAAAATGTATGGTTTTGGATGGAAGAGAAAAAATATATTAGACATTTTCTGAAATTTGTTGATGGTTTATTCCAACCAATGACTCTTTTTTTGTCTCCCTCTTGCCTCTCAATGGTAGAGGAGGATCAACAATCTCATGCCTGTGTGGACCAGCCTTCTCTGATTGTGGCACGTTTCAGTCAGATTCAGCTGGTTATTGCATCATCCAGAGATGAGCGCTGCAGTCATTATACAATAGCACAGAGTGCTGATCAGTTGTGTTATTCATTGAATGTTTTCTAAGTAAAATGGATAAAAAATTATATCCAGGCCTATATGCAACAAAAATACCTAATTAAGAGTTTCAAATAATTTTACAATATATTTCACACTCAAATCCTATTTTTCCAACAGGCTGCAGAAAACATATTGCCGTCCCATACCACGCAATGAACTGCACACACACACACACGCACGCACACACGCACACACACACACACACACACACACACACTGACCTACTCACCTTTCCGCCTCAATGCCCAAACAGCCTTTTGTTCTCTGAACCCACCAATGACACGGCCATTGTCCGCCTGTCAGCCAATCTAAGCTCCTATTGTGACGCAAACCAGCCAATCAAAGCGCCGTATGTACACCCAAACGGACCAATCAGCTGGCCGGAGCCTTACCATATTTACACCACACCCACTTCTTTCTTTAACACACGCACACCCTGCATGATCGCATTCAATCTCTCCTCCCTTCGCTCTTTCTTTTGTTTAAATGTACACTTGTACGTGTGTGTGTGTGTGTGTATTTCCTGACCTTTACTGCAATATCAGTTCTGATCTTTTTTTACAGTAATGGCAGCAAATAGGAGCGTAGGAGTACATTTATCTGACACACTAAAGAGAGAGAAATGACAAAACGGGGTCAAATATTCCGTTTATTTTGTCGTTGATTGCAGGTGACATTTTCTCATGTTTTCACCAAGCAGGCGTTATCTCGAACGTGAAACAGTTAACCAAAACTATTTAATGCAACAGGAGAGCCAAATCACCGTGGCTGACTGTGAAAAGCTGATAGGCTGGCAAACAAACCTTTAATTATTGTATCATTAATGTCTTCTTAATTAAAACCATCATTTCCAAATCTCCACGAAGATCAACTGTCAAAAATACAGGTTTCCTAAGTCTGCTAAGTCTGTCTGCTACCACAAAGATTCTATGGTGGCCAATCAGCAGTCGTATCGCTACCAAGATGTCCCCCAGCGACTACCGAGAATTGACCAATCAAAGTCACCAACTGGATAACGAGCGACTTCAATTGACTTCTTCATAACAACATTTCAAAAGTCAGTCCTTTATAGCTATCGTCAATACAAATACATTTAGATATGTAGATATTTGAATGAATAACCCGTGGCCCGCGACTAGCTAGCTAACGTTACATGTCCCATCACTGTATGCCGTTATATTACGGTTTGCTTTCCAGGAGCGATTGTGAGACTTCCTAAGTTAGGCCGGACATTACTAATATTAAGTTCATGTAAAATCTAATTAACTTGAACATATTTGACAAACTAACTTGCCTGTTGATGACACTAGCAAGCTAACGTAACGCTAACAGTTTACTTAGTGGATGAGAGGAAGGGGGGGGACCTTAAACTCAAGAGAATACTCATTATTCTCACCAGTTCACCACTCATACTCACGCATTGACTTCTTCCTCAACAGCAATTCAATCATATCTAATATTTCAGACTCGAAGATCCATCCTATCATTATTAGCGACCATGCTCCCGTAACATTTATTTGGAACAGATTTACCCTACATAAACCTATCACTAGATGGCGCTTCAATACATCTCTTCTCAAAGACCGTCAGTTTGACAGTCTTATTAAAAAAGAGTGGGCGTCCTTCTTAGAAATAAATGATTCCCCAGAGTCATCACCAACCCTTCTGTGGGAAACATGGAAAGCAGTTTTTAGAGGAATAATCATCTCATTCTCCGTTTACAAAAAAAAGAAAGAAAAACAACAAGAAGCTGAACTGGAACAACAAATCAACCGACTCGAAACTATTAATGCAAGTAACCCAACAACGGAAACCCAGAACGAATTAAGAAAGTACAAATTCCAAATAAATGAAATTATAAATAATAAAACTCAATTCCTCATACACAGACTTAGACAAGAACATTTTCACCATAGCAATAAATCCGGTAAATATTTGGCAAATCAAATTAAACGAAATAAATAAAAAACAACAATCTCAATCATCAAGGACTCTGCAGGGAAGCCCACAAATTCACCTGATGAAATAAATAAAATCTTCAGAAGTCTTTATGCCAATCTATATTCATCTAAAAATAACCCAAATCAAGAAGACATCAATTAATTTCTCAACAGCATTGATTTACCACGGCTTAACAAAGAACAAATCAACATACTTGACTCACCATTAACACAGGACCAACTTTTTACTGCCCTCAATCTTATGCCCAATAACAAAGCACCAGGTCCCGATGGCTTCCCAGCTGAGTTCTACAAACACTTCTGGTTCATTCTAGCTCCACTCTTTAACAAAATGATAACTGAAATAAAACAAAATTTGCAATTTCCAGCCAACATGAACACAGCCAGTATATCACTCCTCCTCAAACCAAACAAAGATCCAACTCTTCCTTCTAGTTACCGTCCTATTTCTCTTCTCAATGTAGATATTAAAATCATCACTAAGGCACTAACTCACAGATTAGACAAAGTCACTCCATCCATAATTCATCCAGATCAAACCGGCTTTATCAAAGGTAGACATTCATCCACTAACACATGCAGACTGTTTAATTTAATCAATTACTCATCATTACAACAAACTGGTACCATCATAGCCTCCTTGGATGCAGAAAAAGCCTTCGACAGAGTAAACTGGACATTTCTCACAAGCACATTACAAAGATTTGGCTTTGGGGAATCATTTATTAACTGGGTTAAAATTCTATATACTTCACCGTCAGCCACTGTCATCACTAATGGACAAACCTCACAAAGCTTCACACTGCACAGGGGGACTAGGCAAGGATGCCCACTCTCTCCCTCACTTTTCACCATTTTCATTGAACCGTTAGCTGCAGCCATTCGTCAGAACATCTACATAAAAGGAATTCAAACACTCAACACCCATCACAAGATCAGTCTCTATGCAGATGATATATTGCTCTTCCTACAAAACCCCTACTCATCACTACAGGAAAATATTAAAGTCATGGAATCATTCTCTAATATCTCCGACTACTCCATTAACTGGAGTAAATCATCCATTCTTCCATTAGATAGTAACAGTTGGGATGGGGCAGCCCATACACCACCTATCCCTTTCTGCACAGGTGCCATCACGTATTTGGGAATACATATTTCCCCCAGGCTGTCAGAGCTTTTCACACTCAACTTCACTCCATTACTTAAAACAATAAATGATGACCTCCTCCGCTGGATGAACCTACCATTATCACTCATGGGCAGAATAGCTACAGTTAAAATGACAATACTTCCTAAAATAAATTACCTATTCACAATGATACCATCTCAACCCACCCACTCCTGGTTCAAGTCGCTTGACTCAATCATTACTCAATTCTACTGGAAAAATAAAACACCAAGAATTAAACTGGCCACTCTACAAAAACCAAAAACACAAGGAGGACTTGAAGCTCCACATTCTTTTCACTACTCTCCAGCAAATAAACTTCAGTACATTCTTAAATGGATCCACCCCAGCCAATCAGACAACACATGGTTAGATATAGAACAGACAGTTTGTAAGGACATTCAGATTTCTGACCTACCATTTTTAAGCCAATCTATCAAACGCCATCCTTGTTTCAATATACTAACAATAGCAGCCTGGTGGAAATTCCACAAAATCACTAACATCACTTTTGCACCTTCAAATTTTACTACCATATGGAACAATCCTGATTTTCTAAGTCACAAGACACCTCTAAATCTTCACACATGGTCCGCTAAAGGCATCACTCATCTGAAACACATCTTCAATAATAACACCATGGTTTCATTCCCTCACTTGATTCAGAAGTACGGCATCAGGAGCAATCAATGTTTGGAGTATCTGCAACTCAAATCATCCGTTCAATCCAAACTTAACATTAAGGCCACTAACCTAGAACTACCCCCCTCAACCTCAGAATTTATTAATATCCCTCTTCAAAAAAGTTAATCTCAAAAATATGTAGAGTAATATCACAGTCTGACAAAACATCATCCATACCTTCAAGAAAATGGGAATCAGACCTGTCCATCACTCCTGATGCTGATTTCTGGAACCAAATCTGCAATAACATCTACTTCATGACTAAAAATGCCAATTTACAACTAATACAGTATAAAATACTAAAATACTACACAGAATTCATTACACCGGGCAAAAAATGTTTCAAATGGGATTCACGTCAGATATCTATCCACATTGCACTCAAAACAGCCCGGATAGCTTTGTTCACGCCACCTGGCACTGCACACCAGTTAATCACTTTTGGGAAGAAATAACTGAGTCACTGTCTGTCTTCCTGGGCTGCCTCGTCCCATTATCCCCTTCACTGTGCTTACTAGGAGACATCTCAACAATACATCTGAGTAAAACAAACCGCAAATTACTCCTTGTGGCCCTAACTATCGCCAAGAAAACTATCCTCATGAACTGGAAATCAAGGAATAATACACACATCGCACACTGGAGAAACTTAATGATAGAGTATATTTCAATGGAAAATCTAACCTCATCCATCATATACAATACAACAGAACACCATTCCACCTGGTCATCCCTCACTATGTTTCTGCAAACGTGACACCACCCATTCTATTAATATTGAAATTTGTATAGTATATATACTGGTATATATATATTTTTTTGTGTGTATTTTTTACTATTGTTGATTTCTGTTTTGTTTTTCTTGCCGGACAACCAATTGAAACCCACGTACATGCATACATGAACATCCATATGCACACATACTTACCTGTTTTTCATTTTTTCATTTTTTTTGGTTTGTTGTTTTTTTTTATTATTATTATTATTTTTATATTTTTTTCCCTCCATCTCAAAAGGCTCAAGGACATTCTCACACACACACACACACACGCACACATACACACACTGACTATATGATATTTGTTGACTTTTATCCCACTGTTCTTGTCATCCTCTTGTTGTTATGTCTATGTATTGTCTTAATATTGTCTCGTGTCTTTCAGTAAAAAATTGACAAAAAAAATTAAAAAAAGAGCATCAACCTCTGTAAGAACCTGGGGGTGCGTTAGATTCATCGGAGGAAGTAAAGGCGGACGGATCCATCGAAGGTCTTTGCAGGAGGAAGAAATCCTGCAGAACTGAGTTAAATCAAGCGTGCCTGAAGAGAGATCACATTATTCACAGAGAGACTTCTGTACCGCCTCAGATGACGAGCAGCACGGCAAGAGGGAGGCTCTGTGTGTGTGTGTGTGTGTGTGTGTGTGTGTGTGTGTGTGTGTGTGTGTGTGTGTGTGTGCGTGTGTGTGTGTGTGTGTTTAGGCGGACTATGTGTTTGTGGTGTGTCTCCTGTGGGCTATGTTGGGCAGTGAAGGTCGGACAGTTGTCTAATGACTGTCTGGATTGTGTGTGTGTGTGTGTGTGTGTGTGTGTGTGTGTGTGTGTGTGTGTGTGTGTGTGTGTGTGTGTTTGTGTGTGTGCATGGGATAAAGAGCCAGTTGCATGTCTTTCGACCAGTTGCATGTATTACAGAGAGGAAGGAGATGGCAGAGAGAAGGTGTGAGTTACAGTGAGAGAGAGGAAGGCTGAATGAAAGATAAGTGGATGAAAATATAAAAGACAAACGGGGGACTGGGAAGACAGAGACGTTACATAATGGTTTAACCAGCCGTCTGTCTGCTCTGCTGTCTGCACCGCCTCCTGCTGGTCAGACAGACCAACTGCAGCTGAACCTCACAGCTGTGAATATTCAATCTGGCTCATTATTATGTAAGTGGGCTGAGGAATGAGACACAGAGACAAAGAGTCAGTCTGCAGGTTCAACATCCATGAAGTCATGTGAGGAAGAGGAGGGGGGTGAACACAAGAAGTCAGACACTTTCAGCTGAAAATGACCCTTTATACAAACAATACTGTACATGTTACAACCACTGATGTCTAACCAAGCAGATACTGTTCGGTTTCATCATTCAGCTTCCATATGACTCGAACAACAGAGAAAGTAACAACAATCCAGTTGTTCATTAAAATCAGAATTAACTTTACTGGCCAAGTATTTCACCAGACACAAGGAAGTAGAAAGTGGAGACGAGGGTTGTTCTTGTGGAAGCAGCAGGCAGAAATGGAGCACTGGTCAAAGCACTGCAGGCCATCAGAGTAATGGAGGTACCGGTGGTAAAGATAAGAGAAGGCGATGCAGGTGCTGAGGAGAAAATGATGATAAAATCTATAGTCAATATGGACATTCTCAACACAGAGAAGAAGCAAACAAACATGAATGAATGAATGAAATGTATTTATAGAGCGCTTTTCACAGACATGACATCACAAAGTGCTTAACAGCAGAAATTTTAAAATGTAAAAAAACACAATGTATAAATTAATTACATACACAGAATAAAAAAATAATTAATTAAAAAAATAATAATAAAATAAAAAATTAATAAAAAAATTATAATAATAAAAAATAACTAAATATAAATTAAAAAATTAAAAAATTAAAAAATTAAAAAATTAAAAAATTAAAAAATTAAAAAATTAAAAAATTAAAAAATTAAAAAATTAAAAAATTAAAAAAATTAAAAATTAAAATAAAAAATTGAATAATGAAAATTAAAACATATTTTAATAGCAGGTCTAGGACATGGGTTTTTACTCAAACGCCAGCCTAAAAAGGTGGGTTTTCAGCTGGTTCTTAAAAGTATTCACAGTATCTGCGAGGCGTAGAGTCGCAGGCAGAGCATTCCAGAGCCTCGGGGCCACTGCCTCAAAGGCTCGGTCACCACGGGTCTTAAATCGTGTACGTGGGACTGACAGAAGACCTAGAGCGTTTGACCTGAGAGTGCAGGCGGGTGAATATGGGTGAAGTAGATCAGCTACATAAGTAGGAGCCTGACCGTGAAGTGCTCTGTAAGTGATGGTGAGAATTTTGAAGTGTAGCTAAACAAAGACAACAAACTAAACTATTATACACATGCAAAACCTAGACAACAAGTTATTCAACAGTAGTCCCCAACCTTTTCTATCGGTGAGTAAACGGACGACCAATGCACAACAATAACCGTACAGAGCAACTGATAAATTGTTCACGTTTGTTTAATACGAGCCATTTGAGCAGATTATTTCCTGTGAATATTGTATCAGGGATGAGTTTTCCTACAACAAAGATTGTATTCCTAAACATTTTAAGAACTTTAAATACAATTCTAGAATGCTTTTTCAACAAAAAAAGGCATATTGTTTTTGACAAAATCAGTGTTGTTTTTTTCACCCTGACTCTTACTTCATATAGGTGTTTTTAATGCGCACTTCCCTCATACAGGACGAAGCTGTTTAGCCGAGAGAGAAGACTCTGTGAATATAGCTTGTGTTCAAATCTTCACCGTGCATCTATCCTTTATCTTAAATAATAATCCAAACTTTAAAATATAACTATTTCATTTAGTGCTAACTGTCCTGGTGCTGGATATGAATTATTTTAATTTTCCCTTTTATTCAGTGAGTACAGTTTTTAAATGTAAATGTTTTTTATTTTTTCTATCCACAACATCTGCACGTGGAAACTGGAGTAGGAGAAAGAGGCAGGAAGATTGTGCTTACTGGAGGTCTGTGTCAAGGCACAAGCTCTGTGTCCAGCATGGAAGTTGGATGCACCACCACCCTGACTCTCACAACTCAATTCAATTCAATTTATTTTATGGAGACCAAAATCACAAATTGACCTCCCCCAAAACCTTTAATGGGGAGAAAAAAAAGAAGAAACATTAGGGAGAGCAACAGAGAAGGGATCAATCTATCAGGATGTGAGTGCTGCTGTTGTTACTAGTCATAATGTTTCCATCATTATTATACTTACTACTCTCATTATATGAATCATTTCTGTCATATGCATTGAATGTGTTGTAACTCTGTAATGCTGTTCATTCTGTACACATGATATCTATCACACTTCTGTCCATCCTGATAGAGGATCCTCCTCTGTTGCTCTCGCTCAGGTTTCTTCCTTCACCAATGTGAGTGTCCCGGGACAGAGGATGTCGCAAGTGTACAGATTGTAAAGCCCTCTGAGGCAAATGTCTGATTTTGGGCTGTATAAAATTAATTTTATTTAATTTAAATTAAATTAAATAGTGACATTAACCTCTCAAATTAGGGCAGCTCCACGAGAGTTAATATTTCCAAACTCCTCTGTGAGGCTGTGAGATGAGTCATGCACCAAGCAGAAACTCAGGGAGGGGTTTCAGTTCGATGACAGCAGGCGTGTCATCAGACTGAGGGTGATTCATTCACAAACTGAAATCCTAGTTTCAGCTGCCAGACGGTATACTTTTCTTCCTCAATGAGATCTGGTCCAGCCGATCTCACTGGTCAACAGAAAGAGAGAGAGAGAGAGAGAGAGACATGAGAGGGAGGGTGATTCTCTCTTTTTTATTGACTGATCCGCATCAATTCATTATCATCGTCGCTCTTCATATTAGTCCTCTCTCCACCATGTTTCCCCTCTGTCTCTTTCTCTCTGTCCTCAGAGAGTTCAGGTCATCGCTGGGTTACAGACATCAGTCTGGTTGAGACTTAATCCTCCAACTCTTTCTCCTCCTCCTTCATCCTTTAAGCCTGATCACAACCTGGAACAGTATTGAAACATGCCCAAAATCAAAACTCGCTCCAGTACAGAAATTACGTAAATTTGAATCTATTCACGTCTTTGCATTGACATTGTAAAAATTTGCTTCGCATTTTCATGAGATCACACCATCCTGGACGCGATACCAACGAGATCAATGAACAGAATAAATCAAAACAGAATAAACAGATCCACTCAGATCAGTTTAAGTTAAATGAAGACGTCCTCACGTGTTGCTTGTTCGAAAAACTCTCACCATGGCTCTGTTTTTGCAAAGTTCCGCGACCTCCAACCTATTTTCATCGGTCAAAATTGAGGGTGACGTCCTTGATGTTTCCATTTTCCCTCCAGTCAGTAATCAACATGGAGGACTCACTTACGAGGTTAAGCGGCACATCGAATCACAAAGAAGGAATCATTCTAGCTGAGGAAATTATCCCAACATAATATGAGATGGAGGTCATTTAGATTGCTTCTCAATGGCTCTCAACATGGCGACACCTGAGCAGGCGGCTGGTGCTAACAGCACAAACTATATGGTAAATGGATTGTAGGCTTTTCTAGTCTTCCGACCACTCAAAGCGCTTTATCAATACATGTCATCATTCACTCATTCACATGGTGCCACCTGCCCATCAGGACTAACCAATCATTCCCATCGGGGTTAAAGTGGGATTGACCCACTTTAACCCCGAGGGCCTCATATCTGCACACTGGATCAATCAACCTTTATTTCATCCAGAGTGCTGGCCTTTGCGTCTTCAAGGCTGGAGAAAACCCATGTAGCGACTTGCACTGGGGCTTTTCTGGAGTATCTCTTCATTTTTTCATAGCTCAACCTTTCTTTATTCTTGAGGGCCTTTGTTCATAATTCATTTCATTCATTTTCAGTCATTCAAAGTTTATTTGTCCGTCTTACTTACTCTATGAATCATTTAGTATCTTTGATTCAATGAATACAATATTATTTGTCTTACCATTGTTTTTATTTTACTCTCTCTCACTCCACCTCCTGAGCCGCTACCTTTCACGCTGGACTAAAAGATGAGCATGAGCATATATACTTATATGTAGTTTTATAAACTTAGTTCAAGAACAGGGCCACGCGCAGAACACTGCTCATTTCCTCTGCACAGAGTATTTAAGCACAAAAACTCCTTCACTTCCTCTTCGACTCTGTCTTCACATCCCTCCCCCAACCCCATTTCTCTCTGTCTGTCTGGATTACAGGAACAACAGGGAACTTTGCACCGCCGGAGCTTCCGAAGAGACGGCCCCCACCCTACAGTCTCCGTTCCTGCCAGCCACCGGACATTAATGGTCCCCCATCGATCGCCTAACCTCCTTTCTACAAACCCTCCTCGTTTCTTCTTGCTTACATCCCTTCATCTCTTCATCCCTACCCCACATCCCTTCATCCCTCTACCCCTACCTCACATCCCTTCATCCCTCTACCCCTACCCCACATCCTTTCATCCCTCTACCCCTACCCTATATCTATTCATCCCTCAACCCCTACCCCACATCCCTTCATCTCTTCATCCCTACCCCACATCCCTTCATCCCTCTACCCCTACCCTATATCTATTCATCCCTCGACCCCGTCCGCTTCTTGAATCTAACAATCATTCCACGATGCAATAATCCTCTCGAAACTCACTGTTGTTGCCGTGGTCCTTGTTAGTGAAATAAATATATATATATAAATGAATGTGTGTTATGGTGTAAACACTGAGATAATTAATGAGGACGTTTCTTTATTTACAGATGTTTCCTGGTCATTCTTCTGCAGGATTGTGTGAACTGCTCTGACTCATTTCTCAACTTCACTGGTTTGGTGTTGCATTCAATAAAACACTCGAGTCATCTAAAGCAGGGATTCCCAAAGTGTGGTGAGCTGCCTCTAGGGGCTGTGCGAGAGGAAAAGTGTAATGGCGTCTGATGGTGTAATAATATTAAATATTTTTTTAAAAATGTAATTTTAATTTAAAAAGTGGGATTTTTCACAAAATAAAAACATGAATTATAAAAATCCCCTTTGTAAGATTTAAAATTAAAAACGTACAATTTAATAAATGCACTTGAGCTCCTTCCGGCAGTCTTGCCGCCTGCCGCCAGTCGTACACACGAGCCAGCCTTGCTTGTGCAGCTAGCGTCAGCTAACAGCGAACTTCATGCATTCAGCAACATTAATTTAAATATGCTAAACTGGCTGAAATCGGGGAAACTGTCAGGTGGGACATCTGAAGCTATCAGTAGTAAAAGAGGAGCGGGACAGAGAGAGAGAGAGAGAGAGAGAGAGAGAGAGAGAGAGAGAGAGAGAGAGAGAGGGACAGAGAGAGAGAGAGAGAGAGAGAGAGAGAGAGAGAGAGAGGAATCGGAGGCGAGGGGAACGGAGAGGTGCGTTGGGGAGAGACCGGGAGAAGAAATCGAGCCAGAGTCAGAGGAAGATGAGACGGAGGAGACCGAAAGGGAGGAAGGGATAGCACAGACAAATCGGGAGCACATCGGCCCATCGCGGAGTCAAGGTGAAAAAAGAGGAAACGAGAGTGAGCATCAGACTGGGAAAAACAAGAGGAAATATGATGAAAAGTATCTGTGTCTGGGCTTCACTTGGATTGTCAATGCAGAACAGCTGTCTGAAACCCTCTTATTTACGTCGCCACCTGAACACCAAGCATGAACACCAAGCATGCCAGTACAAGTCAAAAGCCCCTTACATATTTTAATATCGAAATTGGAGGAGTTACAAAACAGCCCAAAACAACTGCAGTCTCATTCATGTGTTGGGTCTATAAATGACGCACTATGGGCTTCATATCTGGTCAGTTACAGAATAGCAAGAAAGGGGCTACCGCACACAATCGCCGAAGACGTGTGCTTGCCAGCTGCCAGAGAGATGGTGGAATGTATGATTGGAGAGAGAGAAGCAAACTGTTCTCTCATTGGTCCGATTTTATAGGCTCTTGCTTTTTTTTTATTTTTAGGGGGGGGGGGGGGGAAGGGGGCGCGAACCCGGTCGGGATGTAGAAGGGGGTTCGCGGCCTAAAAAGTTTGGGAACCGCTGATCTAAAGTGACACTTTTGTATTGTGAGATTTTGTTTGGTTCAACTTCAGTCATGTTGAGTTCATGTGAAGCTTCTTCGGGGCGTGGAGGTGGTGTTGCTGCTGTTTACAGGAAGGACATTAAAACAACCACCATTCCCATTCCTGCTGTTCATTCTTTTGAACACCTTGCCTTCAAGCTCTCTGGTCCCACTCCTTTGGTTACTGCTGTAATCTACCGTCCACCCAAGCCAAATCCCTCCTTTCTCTCTGACTTTTCAGATGTTCTGACTCAGCTATGTGCCATCTCACCTTCCGTTCTCCTCCTAGGTGATTTTAACATCCACATTGATAACGCTGACTGTAAATCTATGACAGAATTCCTGGAACTACTACAATGCTTCAACTTCACACAACATATCAACTTCCCCACCCACAGCCGAGGTCACATCCTGGATCTGGTCTGCTCCACTGGTCTCACAATACCGCAACTCTCCAGCCTCAACCTCAACATCTCTGACCACCTGGCTATCACCATGGACATTGACATCCCTATCCCCATCCCAAAAGCTAGCTCAAATCTATCTCCCCCACAACTCTTTCAGCCTCTCTTGCCAGTACCATGTCTGCCTCCTGTTGTGGAATATTTCCTTTAAAAGTTCAGGTGAAGTTGGTTTTATCCAAAGTGTTCAAAATAAACAGACTCTTGATGAATGATCAAAGCTTCAAAAAGTAAATTGAATGTTTGCAAACAGAGAACACAACCACAGCCACGTATCACAGTGAAATGTGCTCATGCTCTAGAGACGCAGAATCAAACAAGGTATTTATACCTGCCGGCACAGAGAAGACAGATAAAGGGCAGGAGACTGAGGGAGGAAAGGTGGGGGCCTGTCCCTGTGCGAACCTTTCACTGGCATTAGGTCTTCAGGAAATGTTTCGTCTAAGAGATTACAGAAAGAACACGCCAGTCGCTTGATAGAATAAGATAGAAAGTGACCTCTGTACCAGAACAAATATGTCAATGTGTTCAGACATCCAGACGCCTGTGCAAATGAATTTTCTAACATCAACATATCACACAGAAAATGTCAGGAGGACATGTTAAAACATTTTTTATCATTACAATCCACTCTTTTGGTTACAAAATAACCACAATTAAACATAGTAAAAAATGTAAAAACACTAAACTAGAGAACAAAGGGTAGACTGCCTTTGTCTCAACAGACCCCAGAGGATTATTCTGCCTCTGTTTTGAGGGGTCTGTTCCTCGCTAGATCATGAAAGAAACATAAAACAAATCAAACCAAAAACATGAGTCAATTACACAGTGGATATTGCAAAAATCTGTTTTTGTGAGACAGAGTCTCAAATATATGAGCAACACGTTGAGATGTTGGCAAGAAGAGGGTTGTTCTCCTCTTCGTTTCCCTCAAGGCCTGGAAGATGTTGTGGAATATTTCATTTAACAGTTCAGGTGAAGTTGGTTTTATCCAAAGTGTGTAACATAAACAGAGTCTTGATGAATGATCAAAGTTTCAAAAAGTAAATTTAATGTTTGCAAACAGAGAACACAACCACAGCCACGTATCACAGTGAAATGTGCTCATGCTCTGGGGACAGCAAATCAAAACAAGGTATTTATACAGGCAAGACAGAGAAGACAAGATAAGACGGAGGAGACGGGGAATAAAAGTGGGGGCCAGTGTTCTGGTGCGAACTCTCACAGACAGTAGGTCTTCAGAACATGTTTAGTCTAAGAGAAAGAACACGCCAGTACTTGATAGAATAAGATAGAAAGTGACCTCTGTATCAGAACGAATATGTCAATGTGTTCAGACATCCAGACGCCTGTGAAAATGAACTTTCTAACAGCACCATATCATCAGAAAATATGAGGAAGACATGTTAAAACATTTTTTACCATTACAAAGATGAGTTGTAGACAGTTAGCACAGATCACGCAAGTGTCGTCTGTCGGCCACTGCCCGTTGTGATCCCGTCCGCGAATCACTGCTTGTCCTCCTGCGATGGCACTTGATGTAGGTCACCTGAAGGTTCTCCTCGGTCTGGAACCTTTTGCAGTGTGGATGATGTCAGGTAATGTCAGGTTTTCCGTCAGTCAGTCAGTCAGTCAGTCAGTGTGCACGTCATCGGAAACTGTGAAACCAGAAACCCCTTGTGAATAAACATACCCATAACAATATAACAATAACAATTCTTTCCCTAAGACAACAATTAACCGTAGTCGACATGTTTTTGAATGATTGTGATGAAAACATTGCATATGTGTGTATCACTTCCCTGCATCAGAGACCTGGGGCAGGAAGCCGCTCCCCTCGTCCGCGCGTCGTCTCCCCCCCGCATTACATCAGTCTGAGGTGCCGAATGAGTCACGTCCCCCCTCCCTCCTGTGTTTCGATGCCGAGGACCTCCCCGGTTGACATGGTGAGGACAGTCATTATACCAATGACCAGTTTCGCCACAGTTGAAACATTCGTTGGGTTGAATCTGGCGAGAAAATCCGCTTTGGCGGCCATTTTGGAAACGCCCTCTACCACGGTTCATCCCCCTTCCTCTGCTCCTCTGTCTGCCCCGCCCATAGTTATTACGTGGCTGGAAAGGAGGAGTTGGTTTCCCTCCCTCTGCGCCTAGCGTCATCTGCTGGACAGCTTGAAGCATGGCAAGTTGAGCCTTTTCACCCGTTTGTTTGCTGTGCTGTGGGTGGCGTGTCTGATTGTCATTAAACATTTTGTAATTGTGGCGTGCATGTTTTACCACTTCTTCAAGTCGTGCGTCCTCCAGGCCGCTCACAGAGCGTTCAGTGGCGGCTTTGATGTCGGGCAGCAGTCCGTTGACAAAGCCGTTTTTGAGATGTGCTTCCCACACAGTCATGATGCTTTTGTCACCTGGCTCCTCCAGACCGCTGTGTGTTTGGAATGCAGACATTAAATGTTGATGATAGGACGTAACATCTTCGGTTTTACCTTGTCTGGTGGAATTGATGAGAGCCATGTTGACTTTGGATGGAAATCTGAGGGCGATCTCATCGCAGACAGCTTTGATGAAGGTTCTGTAGGGTCCGTTCGCGTTGTCGCCCCAGTTGAGTTTCATCAATCTGGAATCGCAGCCATCTCCTGCGACAACAGTTCTGATTTTGCTGAAGTCAGTCGGGCCGACATGTTTAACCAGCAGTCTATGGACCTCTGGACCTGTGGGCATAAATTCTTTACAGAATATCAGGAAGCCTTTTGCAAACGCTGTACCGTTGTGGATGCTTGGCAGATGTGATGAGGCAAGCAGAATGTCAGTTTGTGTCCAGGCTCTGAACACGAGCCCTGGAGTACCGTCAGTCCCTGGCTCTTGAATCATCGGGGCACTGAAAGTGAATTCATCATCAAGTTTCATGTTCGGGGGGGTGTTTGTGCTGAGGACATCAGCGGAGCGTCCTGCAGAGCCGCTCCATGTGGTGCTGTGCTGTGGCTGGTCTGAGAATAGGTCAGAGCCTGAAGGCGGAGTGGATGGGTGTTGTTGGTACGCCGCGTTACTCTATACAGCCACGCGTTGTCGTTCGCGGAGCTGGCGTGTGTCTGGCTGGGCGGCTGTGGGTCCTTGTGCTGCATGAGGAGGAGGAGGCGCTCTGGGGTCGGGTTGGACGACGGGCTGCGGGGAAGGTCGAGGGCACACGTCGAGAAGCGGACTGCCCGCTCCCGTGAGGCTCGGATACATGGAAGAAGAAAAAAGAGAAATGGGTTATTTGAGTGTGTGTGTGTGTGTGGAGTGGCTCCCCGTTGGGGGAATCGAACCAAATTCGTTTGTAGCAGGAGCAATTTACATAGTAAAATATAACGTGTGGAATGCACAATATCTACAGTCCAATAAAATAACAGAGCAGATATTGAATTGAAGGAAGATTCATAAAAAAATAAGGCAAGTCCGATTTTTCACAATCATCTCTAAGTCCTTAACTCAAACCTTGTTTTTCCACTCTTTTCATTCCTTTCAGTTTATCTTCTAAATCCCCTCGTAACATTTTAAGTTTAGCGGCACTTAAAGTGCCATTTTCTGGAAACCCAAACTCCCTTGACCAGTATGGAAGGCATTCCAGACATAACTCTCCGTGTTTCTGTCGCATGTGATGGTAAAAAATGTTTTAACATGTCCTCCTCATATTCTCTGATGATATGTGCTGTTAGAAAGTTCATTTTCACAGGCGTCTGGATGTCTGAACACATTGACATGTTCGTTCTGATACAGAGGTCACTTTCTATCTTATTCTGGACAAGCGACCAGAGTGTTCTTAAGTAATCAACTGTTCTTTCTGTTAGCCTAAACATTTGCTGAAGACCTACTGTCTGTGAGAGTTCACACCAGAACATTGGCCCCCACTCTTGTTCCCCGTCTCCTCATGTGTCTTATCTTGTGTTCTCTGTTTTACCTGTATAAATACCTTGTTTTGAATTACTGTGCCCAGAGCATGAGCACATTTCACTGTGATTCGTGGCTGTGGTTGTGTTCTCTGTTTGCAAACATTAAATTGACTTTCTGAAACTTTGATCATTCATCAAGACTCTGTCTATTTTGAACACTTTGGATAAAACCAACTTCACCTGAACTGTTAAAGGAAATATTCTACCACACGCATTAATTCAACAATCGGACCTTCGGGTTCCGGTGATTTTGCACTTTTTTGCCACCCATGTCCATCTGGTGTGGACGTCGACGCTACTTAGTACAATGCAATCGTCACTGCAAAGTTGAGGTTCTTTATTCATAGGAAAACTTCACAAAACCCTTATGTTTTTTTTATCCATAGGTTAAAAACTTCAGAAAAACCCTTGTTTGTTTAGAGACACGATCAATGTTACGATCTCAAAAAGTTCCATTATCTTGAGTTAAAATCGTTATCGCAAAATGTCACTTCGTTCTCCTCATAAAATCACATGAATTAATATGTCAGAAACCTAGTGGAGCCACATGAAGAACTCAACCACACAAATGTCAGAGAAAAAAAACAAAAAACAGCTGTATTACCGAAATAATAATGAATCCTTGATCACTCATCTGTGTCTGTTACGTTTTACGTCTTTACAGATTTATGTTTACAGTTTACAATTGGAATTTCAACTTCTTACCCGATTTGTAGAAATTAATTATTTCGTGGGATACGCGTGACGTCAATCAGGTCTCCTCGGTTTCCGCCAGTCTTTCTCTCTCTTCTAAGGAGGTATGAGACAGGAAAATGGTTGTGTATTCCTGGGAAAGGCCTTTCCTCCGGACGGATCCTGTGGAGCCTGACGAACGGTCAGCGTATCCTGTTCGTGACGCCAAATTGTTGTGGAATATTTCCTTTAAAAGTTCAGGTGAAGTTGGTTTTATCCAAAGTTTTCAAAATAAACAGACTCTTGATGAATGATCAAAGCTTCAAAAAGTAAATTTAATGTTTGCAAACAGAGAACACAACCACAGCCACGTATCACAGTGAAATGTGCTCATGCTCTAGAGACGCAGAATCAAAACAAGGTATTTATACCTGCCGGCACAGAGAAGACAGATAAAGGACAGGAGACTGAGGGAGGAAAGGTGGGGGCCTGTCCCTGTGCGAACCTTTCACTGGCATTAGGTCTTCAGGAAATGTTTAGTCTCAGAGATTACAGAAAGAACACGCCAGTCGCTTGATAGAATAAGATAGAAAGTGACTTCTGTACCAGAACAAATATGTCAATGTGTTCAGACATCCAGACGCCTGTGCAAATTAATTTTCTAACATCAACATATCACACAGAAAATGTCAGGAGGACATGTTAAAACATTTTTTATCATTACACTCCCCTGCCCCGCTGTCTGATAATCCCTCCGATCTTGTAGACTACTACAATAACACACTCTCCTCCTGTCTGGATCAGCTGGCTCCCATCAAAACCAAAACTGTCTCATTCACACACTCAGCCCCTTGGTACACTCCCGAACTCCACCAGATGAAATCTCGAAAGCGCCAGCTTGAAAGATTCTGCAAGAAAAGTGGTTTAACAGTCCATCTCCAAGCCCTCTCCGACTACCTTCAACTGTACAAAGATGCTCTCATCTCAGCCCGGTCCACCTACTACTCACACCTCATACACTCTGGCTCTTCTAACCCAAAGGCTCTGTTCTCTACAATAAACAAGCTTCTCAAACCCAAGGACAACACCTCCACATCCTTCACAGTGAACAAATGCAGCTCTTTTCTTTAATTTTTCCAAACAAAAATTGACACCATCTACAGCAACCTGAACACCTCCCCCGCCTTTTCCATCTCTCCACCTGCCCCCCCCCCCTCCACCCCTCAGCCCCTTTCTCAGTTCTCCCTTGTGTCCCCATTGGAGCTGCCTAAATTCACAACTGGAATGAGAAGCTCCACCTGCATCCTGGATCCTATCCCATCTAACCTGGTCAAGGACTGTCTCCCAGCCATCTCACCACTCATCACAGTCATCATCAACTCCTCCCTCAGCTCCAGTTCAGTCCCCGACACACTTAAACTGGCTGCTGTCACCCCCATCCTCAAAAAACCTGGACTTGACCCTGACACCATGAGCAATTTCCGTCCCATTTCCAATCTTCCCTTTCTGTCAAAAATACTGGAACGCATTGTCGCCACACAACTCAAAGCCCACCTCATCTCCAACGATCTGTTCGAGCCATTTCAATCTGGTTTCGCTCACAGCACAGCACTGAAACAGCCCTCCTTAAAGTCACCAACGACCTCCTCTCCTCAGACGCTGGTCACCTCAACATTCTCATCCTCCTCGACCTCACCGCAGCTTTTGACACCATCAACCACAACATCCTTCTCTCCCGCCTCGAATCCTCCCTCAACATCACCGGAACTGCTCTCTCCTGGATTAAATCATATCTCACAAACAGACAACAGTTCATCAGTATCAACAACTGCACCTCCTCCACTGCTCCTCTGTCTCAAGGCGTCCCCCGGGGTTCGGTGCTTGGTCCTCTTCTGTTCATCCTCTACTTGCTCCCTCTTGGTAACATCATCCGTCAACATGGACTTCACTTTCACTGTTACGCCGATGATGTCCAACTCTACATCTCCACAAAAGCCATCACCACTGCTACTCACTCCACTCTCACCAACTGCCTCACTGACATTAAATCATGGATGCAAACCAACTTCCTCAAACTGAACTGTGATAAATCTGACATGATCATCATCGGTCCCAAATCCCTCACTAAAACCTGTCACAACTTCTGCCTCTCCATCGACAACTCCACTCTGTCTCCCTCCCCACACATCCGCAACCTTGGAGTCATGTTTGACAGCAACCTCTCCTTTGAACACCACGTCAAACAAATCACCAGAACTGCCTTTTTCCACTTAAAAAACATCGCCCGTCTCCGCCCATCACTCTCCTCATCTGCTGCTGAAACTCTGATCCACGCCTTCATCACCTCCAGAATTGACTACTGCAACAGCATTCTTTACGGCACATCATCCAAAATCCTAAATAAACTCCAGTACATCCAGAACTCTGCTGCTCGCCTGCTCACCCACACCCGCTCCCGTGACCACATCACCCCTGTTCTCCAGAACCTCCACTGGCTCCCCGTCCCACAATGGATCCAATACAAAATCCTTCTCCTCACTCACAAAGCCCTCCACAATCAGGCCCCCTCCTACCTCACCCACCTGCTTCACCACCACACTCCATCCCGCCGGCTCCGCTCCTCTGATGCCAACCTCCTGTCCCTTCCACTCAGGACCAAGCACCGGACATGGGGTGACAGAGCCTTCTCCATATCTGCCCCCTCCCTCTGGAACTCTCTCCCCAAAAACATCCGAGATTGCATTGACCTTTCCACATTCAAATCACAAATCAAAACTCACCTGTTCAAAACTGCTTTTAATGTGTGACTATTATTGTGTACTTTGTTTTTAGTGTATTGTTTTTATATATGATGATTTTAATGTAAAGTGTCTTTGAGTGTCATGAAAAGCGCTATATAAATAAAATGTATTATTATTATTATTAAATAGTGAATATAACATGTATAGTGGCTTAAAACAGCTTTGCATCTGTCAACAGAAACATTGTTTGAAACATCTGGCCGGGGACAGCAGATAGAAATTAGCCTCTCTGGCTAACTCTGGCTCACTTACAGTGTAACTGTTAATTAGTGTGCATTGTCCCTGAAAAATAAATAAATAAATAAAACAAGCAGCTACACCGAGTCATGAGGATTACTTTGTAGAACACAGGATTTTAAATCAGTCCATATACAGATCAAAGCATTGCCACATATCCAACAGCTCTGAGAAAGCATCAACGGTCAGGGAGGTAAGAAGATGAACACATAAGACGGATTGTAAACACTTCAGGAATAATACTAAGTATTTCATTAGGTAATTAGCATTAAGTTGGGTTTGTTAGACAGAAAAAACAATGCTTCCTTCACACATACAACTAACAGGCCATGCTGGCAGTAAAGATGTGATGATCATTAAACAAAAAACATTGAAGGATGAAAGATTTAGGAAAAAAAAAACATTGCTATTCTTGGATACCACTCTGCAAAAAGATAAACCAAAAAAAAGAAGTGAATTGTGTCCTGAAGGTGGACCCAGAGGTACCGCCATGCTGTTACAAAACAGGTTTATCAGCTATAGGTGGCAATTTAATCTCATGCTTGGCTTTGGTCAGACTGCTTTCAGCACTCATCAGTCTAGTCTCAGTTTGCCAAAATTCAAGAAGACATTTCCGGGGACCACAGGATGCTCGATGCTTCCTCCTGCAGTGCGGAGAGTGTAAGAGGCCCTCAACAGTCTTCTGATGACACAATACAGCACACCAGCTTAAATACTTGAGCATTCTGCACGTTTTCAGTGGGTACGTAAAGTCTCCAATACAATTAGCCGAGATGTCCTATTCGCCTTTTCGAATGAATGAGCGTACACGGCCACCGTCAGAAATGAGCCGCAATGCAAATGAGGTCAGGCGACTGATCAGGCTGCGGACAAGCAGGCAATCCGCAGAACGCTGAAAGTCACTGCAACTGTCACACGCTGTAAAACGAAGACTGTCTCGACGGATATTGTGGATGTAAGGCACACTTTTGTCTCCCGTTGCTTGCTGCACTTTGGCCATGTAAGAAGCGTCTTTCCTGGGGTAACATCGGGGTTTTACACGGGCCATATATACCCGGAAATAGATCGCATAGACGGGAGCACCGCGCCGTATTGTCGCCTTTGACACGTGGGCTAACCAGAGAAATTGTCAAATGAATAAACCGAGACCCACAGCCGAAGCAGCACGTCGTCAAAGTCGGCGTGTGCACCCTCGATACTCTGTGCTGGACCTGGCAGACCTGTACTTGATATTGTGGATGTATTTCCACTCGCGTATTGTTTTTGCTTTCAGGAATGACACCTACCCGACGATGTAACCCCTGCCCGGTGTGCGGGACTATGTATGCTGCCCTAACACAGCACCTGCGGAGGACACACAAGGTCAGAAATGTGGGTCAACGGAAACTACTGCTATGGCAACTATGGCAACAGGCCGAGTGAACATTCGTTCTGAGCCTTGCCCAGTCTTGGGCTGTTCATATCATAGCACACGACTGGATCGGCATCTCGGCCACGGTCACCCTGAACTAGACTGATATGGTGGCGTTAAAGCTGGGCGAACTCAAGAGAGAGATGACGGTGCGTTCACTGGTTGCGCTCAGAGCCTCTATGCCCTATGGCCACAGGGCTGGACATCCACCTGAAGGAGGAGACTGACCACCAGCCAGAGGAGATGGAGGAGGCATCGTGCCTCCTGCCTCAATGCATCCAGACGACTGAGAAACTGGAGCGCTCAGAACACAAGCTGATGGTGGTTGAAAAAGAATTGCAGAGGACTGTAAAGCTCCTCCAAAGGGTCACGAAAAGAGAGCGCCGTGTGATTAAGAAAAATATGGTGGGGGCAGGCAAAGCTGATGCAGGGCCAAGTAGGGAGGTGGAGGGGTCGGAGGACGAGGAGGAGGCAGGGCCAAGTCATGAGAACCGAGGCGCACTGGCCAGGCATCAAGCCGTGAGAGCGTTCCTGAAGCAGCAGCAGGGCAGATCCTCTACGTCAGGGACACTTGTACTTCCACATGAAATAGGTAAGACAGCGACACTTTATGGAAGTATTTGCCCAGTCTAAAGTGGCTTTAAATCAGATTGACAGAGTGACCTTTTGGGCTGGTTCTTCGGCTAAGCGATACTTTATGGAGGTATTTTGTCTTGTCATTCACAGATCAGTATTTGGAACGATACATGACACTGCATGGGTCAACGCATGGCAACGCCAAGAAGATAGCGAATGCTAAGTCCAAACTGAGCCGAATAAGAACATTCATCTTGTACCTTGCGTGCGGAGAGAAAAGGCTGTGGGACTGGTGTTTCATGGACAACGTGGATGGAATAATGAAGTAAGTAATGTTTCTTTTTCAATATGCCCAGGCTTTGCTGCATGTTCTGGGGTGAAAATGAGGAGATGCAGCCTCCTGGAGGTGAAAGACCTCCATGCTTACACTGTAGTATTTCTGTCACCAGCTATGCAGAATACCTCGGAGAAGTTGGTATGAAGGTGACCACCGCAAACTATTACCTGCAAAACATCTTCCACTTTGTGAAGTACTTGAGCGAGGCCCCACCCAGGAGTAGTAGACTGACCGTGGGCCAATGTACAACAATTGTAAGGGCTGTAAAAACCAGCATAGAACATTTGAATAAGTCCATGGTGCTCCATCAGATGAAGGTGAAGGCTTCAAAGATGCCGCAGATCATCTCTAAATCATCGCTGCACAAGTGCCAGATGAAGGCCAAAGCCGCGATACCGCTGCTACTGGGTAAGACATAGATGGCACTGGGTAAGACATAGATGGAACTGCACCCGTCTATCCAAGACGCTAACCAGGGTTTTCCCCCCTGTCTTTTCAGACCAACTGGAGGCAGAGGGTTGCGACCCTTCTCTCCGCGACTCTTTTTATGGGCATTTATCTGCATTTCTGGCCTCCGTCTATGGCCATAGACCTGGAGTCCTGACGAACATGACCGTAGAGGAGGTGCTGGAGGCGGCTGGGAACAAAACCGAGACCGACGAGGGCTTCATCATCTCTATCAGTGAGCACAAGACAAACCGCAAATTCGGTAATATTCGGTAATATTCCTTCATCCGGAGGAGTTTAGCTGGTTGGCGCGATGGATCGAGCTTCGCAAGGGCCTCAATCCGCAGAACAACCGCATGCTAACCACGTCAAGGGGGCCTGTTAAACAGCTTGGCCACTGCATGCAGGTAGCCTGGGCACAAATGGGTTTACCCGGCAAGCCCACCTTCAACAATATAAGGACTGCACTGTCTGCACATGTAAGTTCCTTTTTTCAGCTGTATTACAATACAACTCTGCTGGATTTACTGACATATGTTCTACTGTTTCCAGGCACAGCAGACCCACGGACCCAGTACGCGGAAGAAGATCACCAACTTCATGTGTCACAACACAGACACAGCAGACAGGTTCTATGCTCTCTCACTGGACTGCCAACGTGCCGCAAATTTGAGGAAAGACTTTGAGGCAGTGGTAGAAATGTCTCCCTCTTCTTCATCCACTGCCCAAGGGAGAGGGCAGCTGTGGGGTTTATTTTTGTGCCATAAATAAAGCAGTGATTTGAATTTTCAATGGCTATTCTCGTTGTTATTCACTTACATTGGAATGAGTGAGGCCAAAATGACACCTGTCAATCCGATTTACAGCCTCCTTGAGGCGGACAAATTACTTCCATGAAGCACCGCTGTCCTTAAGCCAAGCACCAGCTTAAACAGGCCAAAATGACACATGTCAATCCGATTTACAGCCTCCTTGAGGCGGACAAATTACTTCCATGAAGCACCGCTGTCCTTAAGCCAAGCACCAGCTTAAACAGGCCAAAATGACACCTGTCAATCCGATTTACAGCCTCCTTGAGGCGGACAAATGACTTCCATGAAGCACCGCTGTCCTTAAGCCAAGCACCAGCTTAAACAGGCCAAAATGACACATGTCAATCCGATTTACAGTCTCCTTGGAGCGGATGAGAGACTTCCATGAAGCATCGCTGCCTTTAAGCAAAAACTTACAGCACCTGGTATTCCCAGGCAGTCTCCCATTCAAGTACTAACCAGGCCCGACTGTGCTTAGAGGTATGGCCGTAAGCCATAGGGTTAGTACATGTTACCCCGAAAAGGGGCACCTTTCCTGGGCAAAGTACCTGCACAACACCTCCCTGCACCTACCCGCAGTGTATGCACTTAAAGCAGCCAGGAAAAGTAAGAAAAACCACAGAGGCTAAAGTAACAAATACGCATATCATTTGCATCTCATTACATCCACTTCAAGTGCATGTTACCCCAGGAAAGAGGCTTCATTCCTGGGTAAAGGACCTCCACAACGCCTCCCTGCACCAGCCTGGACCCTCTGCATCTCCCCCCAAGATGTGGGCTTAAAACAGCCTGAAAAGCAGGTGATACTGATTAAATAACACACAAAACATGGTACCCCAGGAAAGAGGCTTCATTCCTGGCTACATTACATACAGAAGGCCTCCCTGGAACAGCCTGGACCAACCTGCACCATACTATTTCTCATCTCCCCCAAGATGTGGGCTTAAAACAGGCTGAAAAGCAGGTAAAACTGAGGTAGTTGGCTTAAAGCAGGCTGAAAAGCAGGTGATACTGAGGAAATAACACACAAAACATGGTACCCCATAAAAGAGGCTTCATTCCTGGCTACATTACATACAGAAGGCCTCCCTGGAACAGCCTGGACCAGCCTGCACCATACTACACCTCATCTCCCCTCAAGATGTGGGCTTAAAGCAGGCTGAAAAGCAGGTGATACTGAGGAAATAACACACAAAACATGGTACCCCATAAAAGAGGCTTCATTCCTGGCTACATTACATACAGAAGGCCTCCCTGGAACAGCCTGGACCAGCCTGCACCATACTACACCTCATCTCCCCCCAAGATGTGGGCTTAAAACAGGCTGAAAAGCAGGTAATACTGAGGTAGTTGGCTTAAAGCAGGCTGAAAAGCAGGTGATACTGAGGAAATAACACACAAAACATGGTACCCCATAAAAGAGGCTTCATTCCTGGCTACATTACATACAGAAGGCCTCCCTGGAACAGCCTGGACCAGCCTGCACCATACTACATCTCATCCACCCCTGGATGAAATCAAGTTTTCCAATATATTCCAATATATATACGGCAGTTCCGGCGCCGCACGAGTGGCTGCCTTTTACAGCAGCTCCCGCTCACTACTTAGCTTTTTCTTATATTATGTTATTTTTTGTACTTCTTTCGCTTCTTTTTTTCTTATACTAGCTACCATTCTTAATCGGTGCATTATGGCAGCTAGACATGTCGAGCTTGTCGTGGTCTACCTGCTGTTTATTGCTATTTTCACCTCCGTGTCTGGGGATCCAGCGTGCAGCCATGGTCCTGTTGTTTACGCTAGGGACCAGCTGTTAGCATTCCGGGACGCGGCGGTGCTACCCGACGAGAGACCCGCTGTTCCCCGCGAGCTGAGGAGGAAGAAACGGGGATGCCGTGCGGGGGCAGAACGTCGCGCCAGGAGAAGACGCTACACACCCGTTCTCCCTTCCATCATCATGGGAAACGTGAGGTCTCTGCCCAACAAGATGGACGAGCTAGCGGCGCTAACTCGCCATCAGAGGGAATACCGGGAGTCTAGCCTCATGGTGTTTACGGAGACGTGGCTAACCGAGCTAACACCGGACACACACGCTACTCTGGACGGGTTCCGCATCATACGGGCGGACAGGACAACGGAGAGCGGTAAGAGGAAGGGAGGAGGCCTGGCAGTGTTTGTTAATGATAGATGGTGTAACTCTGGGCACATCACTGTTAAGGAGCAGACCTGCACAGCGGACATTGAACTGTTAGCGGTTAGCATGAGGCCACACTATCTGCCTAGGGAATTTTCGCACGTTATTGTGGTGGCTGCGTATATCCCCCCCTCTGCTGACGCCGAAGTGGCCTGTGACGTCATCCACTCGGCGACAAGCAGGCTGTTGACACAACACCCCAATGCCCTCCTCCTTCACTCTGGGGACTTTAATCATGCCCCTCCGTCCTCCACTCTGCCCACATTCACCCAGTATGTCAAATGCCACACCAGAGACAAGAAAACACTGGACCTTCTTTATGCCAACACCAAGGAGGCATACATATCATCACCTCTCCCTCCCCTGGGCAGATCTGACCACAACCTGGTGCACCTCCTGCCTGTGTACACAACTCTTGCACAGAAGCAGCCAGCTGTGACCCGCACAGTTAGACGATGGACCGATGGAGCCGAGGAGGCTCTGAAGGACTGTTTTGAGACAACTGTGTGGGAGGTATTCAGTGATGCCCATGGGGATGACATCGACGGTCTCACCGACTGCATCACGGACTATATTAACTTCTGTGTTGAGAACACCGTACCCACCAGGACTGTACGATGTTTCTCAAATGGCAAACCCTGGATCTCTCCGGAGATAAAGGCCCTCCTCAAGGAGAAGAAGAGGGTTTTTAGATCTGGCAACAAAGAGGAGCTGAGGACTGTGCAGAGGGAGCTGAGGATGAAGATCAGGGAGGGGAAAGATGTCTACAGGATGAGGATGGAGGACCAGCTGCAACAGAATAACACCGTCGGGGTCAGGAAGGGCCTCAAGGCGATTTCTGGGTACAAGGGGCCCAACCAACAGCCTGAGGGGGACCAAAAGTGGGTGAATGAGCTGAACTTATTTTTTAACAGGTTTGACCAGCCATTCAACCCTCCCCCCACCCAGACCTCCCTGCTGCTGCAACCCCCATCATCTGCATCCCCTGTGGATTATTACCCCCCCTCCCCCTCCACCTCCCCCCTTCCCACAGCACTCGGCCCCCCTCCACACCTCCCCACTCCAACACACAGCACCCCACCCCCCCGCGTGTCCCTCAACCAAGTGAGGAAGGAACTGAGGAGGATCAAGGCGAGGAAGGCCACGGGTCCGGACGGGATCAGCTCAAGGCTCCTCAAATCCTGCGCAGACCAGCTGTGCGGGATAGCGGAGCACATATTCAACTTGAGCTTGAGGCTGGGGAAAGTACCACAGCTATGGAAGACATCCTGCGTGGTACCGGTACCAAAGAACCCGCGGCCCAAGGACCTCAACAGCTACAGGCCGGTGGCGTTGACATCCCACCTGATGAAGACCCTGGAGAGGCTGGTCCTTGCCCATCTCCGCCCTCTGGTGAATTCATCCCTGGACCCTCTTCAGTTCGCCTACCAGTCCGGCATCGGGGTGGATGACGCCGTCATCTTCCTGCTGCAGAGATGCCTCTCTCACCTGGAAAAGACTGGAAGCACTGTGAGAGTCATGTTCTACGACTTCTCCAGTGCCTTCAACACCATCCAGCCTTTGCTTCTGAGGGACAAGTTGGAGCAGACCGGGGTGGACCACCACCTCACTGCATGGATCCTGGACTACCTCACCAACCGTCCACAGTATGTGCGGATACGGGAGTGTGAGTCAGATCGGGTGTCCTGCAGCACAGGGGCCCCTCAGGGAACCGTTCTGGCTCCATTCCTCTTCTCCATTTACACCTCGGACTTCAAACACAACTCTGCCAACTGCCACCTGCAAAAGTTCTCTGACGACTCTGCAATCGTCGGCCTCATCTCCGCAGATGATGACAGAGAATACAGGGAACTAAACCAGGACTTTTTAGGATGGTGCCAGCGGAACCGCCTCCACATCAACACCAGCAAGACCAAGTAGCTGGTGGTGGACTTCCGCCGGGGTAAACGCCCTCCTCCGACACCGGTGAGCATCCAGGGACTGGACATTGAGGTCGTGAACTCATATAAGTACCTGGGTGTTCACTTGAACAATAAACTGGACTGGACTGACCACGCTCACACTCTTTATAAAAAAGGACAGAGCAGACTCTTTCTGCTGAGGAGACTGAGGTCTTTTGGGGTGCAGGGAGCACTCCTGAAGACCTTCTTCGACTCCGTGGTGGCATCAGCCATCTTCTATGGAGTGGTCTTCTGGAGCAGCAGCATCGCGGCAGCTGACAGGAGGAGACTGGACAAACTGGTGAGGAATGAATGAATGAATGAATGAATTTTATTTATATAGCGCTTTTCACAGATAGTAATATCACAAAGTGCTTAAACAGAGCAGACATTTAAAAGCATAAAAAACATAATGTGACCCTAGGGTCAATAAATTATATACACAGAGAAAATAAAAAATAAAAAAATAATAAAATAAAATAATAAAAAATAAATAAAATAGAATAAAAATGTAAAACATATTTTAAGAGCAGGTCTTAAAATATGGCTAGGACATGGGTTTACTTTTACACAAACGCCAGCCTAAACAGGTGGGTTTTAAGCTGGCTTTTAAAAGTATCCACAGTATCTGCGAGGCGCAGAGTTGCAGGCAGAGCATTCCAGAGCCTCGGAGCCACTGCCTCAAAGGCTCGGTCACCACGGGTCTTAAATCGTGTGCGTGGGACTGACAGAAGACCTAGAGCGTTTGACCTGAGAGTGCGGGCGGGTGAATAGGGGCGAAGCAGATCAGCTACATAAGCCGGAGCCTGACCGTGAAGTGCTCTGTAAGTGATGGTGAGAATTTTAAAGTGTATCCTAGATGCTACAGGAAGCCAGTGGAGAGATCGGAGTACGGGGGTGATATGAGACCGTCAATTTGTCCTGGTGAGTAATCTGGCGGCAGCATTTTGGATGACCTGCAGACGGTTAAGAGCAGATGCACTGAGTGATGTGAAAAGTGAGTTGCAGTAGTCAATGCGAGAGGAGATAAATGTGTGTATGATCATCTCTAATTCAGGTGTTGAAACCACAGATCTCAGTTTACTGATATTTCTTAGATGGAAGAAACATGACCTGGACAGCTGCTTAACATGAGGGTCAAACGACATGGATCCATCAAAGAAAATCCCAAGATTGCGCAGCTTGCAATGGGCAGCAGAGGAGAGTGGACTGATAATCTGCCTGATCGTGGGGACAAACTCCTCTGGAGCAATAACTAGGACCTCCGTCTTAGAGTCGTTGAGTTGTAAGCAGTTTTCTGCCGTCCAGTCTCTGATGGCATTTACACAGTCCAGGAGCCGAGTTAATGTGAATGCCTCGCTGGGTTTGAATGACAGATGAAGTTGGATATCGTCTGCATATAAGTGATAGGACACATTATAGCTTTTTATGATTGGTCCCAAAGGTAGCAGATAAAGGGAAAATAACAGAGGCCCCAGAACCGAGCCCTGCGGTACACCACAAGACAGTGGAGAGGTAACAGACACAAAATCACCCACAGAGACATTGAAACTTCTGTCATTGAGGTAAGATGTAAACCAGTCTAACGCTATGCCAGTTATGCCCACCCAATCACGTCGCCTCTTAATCAGGATGTCATGGTCTACAGTGTCAAATGCAGAACTGAGGTCCAGAAGAACTAACACAGAGCAGTCACCTGCATCAGCACACATGAGAATGTCATTTGAAACCCTCAGGAGAGCGGTTTCAGTAGAGTGTTGCTTACGGAACCCAGACTGGAACTTGTCGTACATGTTGTGCCTCTCCAGTGCAGCAGTAAGTTGTTTGGCCACCACTTTCTCTCAAATTTTGGACAAGAAAGGTAGTTTTGATATGGGCCTGTAGTTCATGGGCAAAGCTGGATCTAAGTTTGGTTTCTTTTATATGGGCTGGATAGTGGCATGTTTGAAATAGGAAGGGACAATTCCTGTAGACAATGAGGTATTGACAATAGATGTTACTGCAGGGCCAATAGTTAGCAGAACTTTCTTAAATAGAGATGATGGAATTATATCCAGAGGGCAAGATGATGGCTTTGTTTTGTTAATTAAGTCTATCATGTCTTGAAGGCTGATAGGCTGGAAGGAGTCCAGAACAGCAGGAGATTGCGAGGAGCTACAAGTATATGGACAGATCCCAGGCTGAATGCCAGATCTAATACCTGTTACCTTATCAATAAAATAGATAAGGAATTTGTTGCAATCGTTAACAGAATAGCATGGTAAAGTGGAGACAGACGGTGAAACAATTCTCTTAATTGTGTCAAACAGAATCTTGAGATTTCTCTTTGAAGAAGAGATTAGGTTGGCAAAATAAGCAGTTCTAGCTTCCTTTACTCCAGTATTAAAAGAAGCTCTGAGGTCTTTGAGATATAAACGATGCACTTCTAGCGCAGTAGCTTTCCAGAGCCGCTCTGTCCTGCGACACTTCTGTTTCAGGCTGGTCTGTTTACAGCAGCTCCCGCTCACTACTTAGCTTTTTCTTATATTATGTTATTTTTTGTACTTCTTTCGCTTCTTTTTTTCTTATACTAGCTACCATTCTTAATCGGTGCATTATGGCAGCTAGACATGTCGAGCTTGTCGTGGTCTACCTGCTGTTTATTGCTATTTTCACCTCCGTGTCTGGGGATCCAGCGTGCAGCCATGGTCCTGTTGTTTACGCTAGGGACCAGCTGTTAGCATTCCGGGACGCGGCGGTGCTACCCGACGAGAGACCCGCTGTTCCCCGCGAGCTGAGGAGGAAGAAACGGGGATGCCGTGCGGGGGCAGAACGTCGCGCCAGGAGAAGACGCTACACACCCGTTCTCCCTTCCATCATCATGGGAAACGTGAGGTCTCTGCCCAACAAGATGGACGAGCTAGCGGCGCTAACTCGCCATCAGAGGGAATACCGGGAGTCTAGCCTCATGGTGTTTACGGAGACGTGGCTAACCGAGCTAACACCGGACACACACGCTACTCTGGACGGGTTCCGCATCATACGGGCGGACAGGACAACGGAGAGCGGTAAGAGGAAGGGAGGAGGCCTGGCAGTGTTTGTTAATGATAGATGGTGTAACTCTGGGCACATCACTGTTAAGGAGCAGACCTGCACAGCGGACATTGAACTGTTAGCGGTTAGCATGAGGCCACACTATCTGCCTAGGGAATTTTCGCACGTTATTGTGGTGGCTGCGTATATCCCCCCCTCTGCTGACGCCGAAGTGGCCTGTGACGTCATCCACTCGGCGACAAGCAGGCTGTTGACACAACACCCCAATGCCCTCCTCCTTCACTCTGGGGACTTTAATCATGCCCCTCCGTCCTCCACTCTGCCCACATTCACCCAGTATGTCAAATGCCACACCAGAGACAAGAAAACACTGGACCTTCTTTATGCCAACACCAAGGAGGCATACATATCATCACCTCTCCCTCCCCTGGGCAGATCTGACCACAACCTGGTGCACCTCCTGCCTGTGTACACAACTCTTGCACAGAAGCAGCCAGCTGTGACCCGCACAGTTAGACGATGGACCGATGGAGCCGAGGAGGCTCTGAAGGACTGTTTTGAGACAACTGTGTGGGAGGTATTCAGTGATGCCCATGGGGATGACATCGACGGTCTCACCGACTGCATCACGGACTATATTAACTTCTGTGTTGAGAACACCGTACCCACCAGGACTGTACGATGTTTCTCAAATGGCAAACCCTGGATCTCTCCGGAGATAAAGGCCCTCCTCAAGGAGAAGAAGAGGGTTTTTAGATCTGGCAACAAAGAGGAGCTGAGGACTGTGCAGAGGGAGCTGAGGATGAAGATCAGGGAGGGGAAAGATGTCTACAGGATGAGGATGGAGGACCAGCTGCAACAGAATAACACCGTCGGGGTCAGGAAGGGCCTCAAGGCGATTTCTGGGTACAAGGGGCCCAACCAACAGCCTGAGGGGGACCAAAAGTGGGTGAATGAGCTGAACTTATTTTTTAACAGGTTTGACCAGCCATTCAACCCTCCCCCCACCCAGACCTCCCTGCTGCTGCAACCCCCATCATCTGCATCCCCTGTGGATTATTACCCCCCCTCCCCCTCCACCTCCCCCCTTCCCACAGCACTCGGCCCCCCTCCACACCTCCCCACTCCAACACACAGCACCCCACCCCCCCGCGTGTCCCTCAACCAAGTGAGGAAGGAACTGAGGAGGATCAAGGCGAGGAAGGCCACGGGTCCGGACGGGATCAGCTCAAGGCTCCTCAAATCCTGCGCAGACCAGCTGTGCGGGATAGCGGAGCACATATTCAACTTGAGCTTGAGGCTGGGGAAAGTACCACAGCTATGGAAGACATCCTGCGTGGTACCGGTACCAAAGAACCCGCGGCCCAAGGACCTCAACAGCTACAGGCCGGTGGCGTTGACATCCCACCTGATGAAGACCCTGGAGAGGCTGGTCCTTGCCCATCTCCGCCCTCTGGTGAATTCATCCCTGGACCCTCTTCAGTTCGCCTACCAGTCCGGCATCGGGGTGGATGACGCCGTCATCTTCCTGCTGCAGAGATGCCTCTCTCACCTGGAAAAGACTGGAAGCACTGTGAGAGTCATGTTCTACGACTTCTCCAGTGCCTTCAACACCATCCAGCCTTTGCTTCTGAGGGACAAGTTGGAGCAGACCGGGGTGGACCACCACCTCACTGCATGGATCCTGGACTACCTCACCAACCGTCCACAGTATGTGCGGATACGGGAGTGTGAGTCAGATCGGGTGTCCTGCAGCACAGGGGCCCCTCAGGGAACCGTTCTGGCTCCATTCCTCTTCTCCATTTACACCTCGGACTTCAAACACAACTCTGCCAACTGCCACCTGCAAAAGTTCTCTGACGACTCTGCAATCGTCGGCCTCATCTCCGCAGATGATGACAGAGAATACAGGGAACTAAACCAGGACTTTTTAGGATGGTGCCAGCGGAACCGCCTCCACATCAACACCAGCAAGACCAAGTAGCTGGTGGTGGACTTCCGCCGGGGTAAACGCCCTCCTCCGACACCGGTGAGCATCCAGGGACTGGACATTGAGGTCGTGAACTCATATAAGTACCTGGGTGTTCACTTGAACAATAAACTGGACTGGACTGACCACGCTCACACTCTTTATAAAAAAGGACAGAGCAGACTCTTTCTGCTGAGGAGACTGAGGTCTTTTGGGGTGCAGGGAGCACTCCTGAAGACCTTCTTCGACTCCGTGGTGGCATCAGCCATCTTCTATGGAGTGGTCTTCTGGAGCAGCAGCATCGCGGCAGCTGACAGGAGGAGACTGGACAAACTGGTGAGGAATGAATGAATGAATGAATGAATTTTATTTATATAGCGCTTTTCACAGATAGTAATATCACAAAGTGCTTAAACAGAGCAGACATTTAAAAGCATAAAAAACATAATGTGACCCTAGGGTCAATAAATTATATACACAGAGAAAATAAAAAATAAAAAAATAATAAAATAAAATAATAAAAAATAAATAAAATAGAATAAAAATGTAAAACATATTTTAAGAGCAGGTCTTAAAATATGGCTAGGACATGGGTTTACTTTTACACAAACGCCAGCCTAAACAGGTGGGTTTTAAGCTGGCTTTTAAAAGTATCCACAGTATCTGCGAGGCGCAGAGTTGCAGGCAGAGCATTCCAGAGCCTCGGAGCCACTGCCTCAAAGGCTCGGTCACCACGGGTCTTAAATCGTGTGCGTGGGACTGACAGAAGACCTAGAGCGTTTGACCTGAGAGTGCGGGCGGGTGAATAGGGGCGAAGCAGATCAGCTACATAAGCCGGAGCCTGACCGTGAAGTGCTCTGTAAGTGATGGTGAGAATTTTAAAGTGTATCCTAGATGCTACAGGAAGCCAGTGGAGAGATCGGAGTACGGGGGTGATATGAGACCGTCAATTTGTCCTGGTGAGTAATCTGGCGGCAGCATTTTGGATGACCTGCAGACGGTTAAGAGCAGATGCACTGAGTGATGTGAAAAGTGAGTTGCAGTAGTCAATGCGA
>CM051696.1:3709058-3749058 GCA_028022725.1 Lycodopsis pacificus
CGTAACCCCGTAGGCGCCCACGACCACCAAGCACCCTCTTTCACCCTTCGGTGGCCGTACCCCAGCCGGACGCTAGCCAACGCCCCGAGACCCACCCTGCGCGGAGCCGACACACTAGTGCATCGTATCCCGCCCAGTCGTAATCCCGTAAACGTCAGTTCACGCCCGCCTAAGACCTATAGGCCACCGCCGACTTCAGAGGTTTCCAACAATCCACCATTCAACGATCCGTCCCCCGGCAAAATGCTCGCCGACGCCCCGAGGCCCATCTAATGTGGTTCTCGAATACATGTTTCCATGCATGTCCCCACCCATTTGTAACCTGGTTTACGTCAGTCCACGCCCGCCTGGATCCAAACCCTCTTCATGGCTTCAGAGGCTACTACTTCAGTCTGTGCGCCCTGACTCCTTTCGTCGCCAGGGTCACACACGCATTCACGAAGTCCAAGCTCGTTCACCTTGGACTCCGGCTTCAGAGGCTGTTATTTCAGTTTGTGCGCCCCGATTCCCTTCGTCACCAGGGACACACACGCATTCACGAAGTTCAGGTTTGCCCACCTTGAACTCCGGTTCCTTTGACTGTGGTTTCTGTTTGTGCGCCCTGATCCGCTCCGGACCGCACCAACTCCAAGCAAGCACTAGGCACCCGACTCGAAGGGAGCTCCGAGATACAGTTGCCTCTCGTCACCAGGGTCACACACGCATTCTCGAAGTCCAAGCTTACCTCTTGAACTCCGTCTGTTTGGGGCACTTACGGATCACGGTAGCCATCTTTAACAACGTTGTCCACGGACCACCACGTGGAGGTGTGATCCATCCTTTCAAACGTTACGACCTACGACTTGCCTTCCCTTAAGAGAGTCATAGTTACTCCTGCCGTTTACCCGCGCTTCATTGAATTTCTTCACTTTGGTTCTTCACTTTGGTTCTGGTATTACAACTGCATTTTCATATCGTTATTTTTCTAAGTGTTTTCCAACTTTAACTTTATTTTTTCGTGGTCCTGGTAGTCCAAATCTGGTTTCGTGGTTCTGGTATTACAACTGCATTTTCATATCGTTATTTTTCTAAGTGTTTTCCAACTTTAACTGCATTATTTTTTGATCATGCAATACACATTTATGTCCACAGGAGGGCGACCGAGCTCCAGGGTGGAGACAGCGGTTGTTGGCTGCAAACTCATCCGCTGCAGGAGCCTCCAAATCGGCCTCATTCACCACAGACAGAGCCTGGATGAAGTGTTTTACAACTTTAAATATTTTTTTTCGTGGTTCTGGTATTCCAACTGTATTTTGACATATCGAAAGTATTTTCCAACTTTAGCTTCTAAGGGAAATTAGGGGCAATTTTACTCTTTTATTTCGAATGCTTAGTATGGCCTGCTGTTTTCAACCATGGTTGCAACTTGACCTTTTGTTTTTACACATATTTCTGCTGCACATTTACACGTTTGCACAACCGTTGCTTGTGTTGGGGGTCCAACCTGTAGAGGGCAACAGCTGCATTGGCGCTGCCACGTCAACGTGCTAGAAGAAGACCGATTCTGACGTCAACGCGTTTGAGCATGCCTACTACACTGGAACATAAACAAAGGCAGGACTCTGCGCTGCAGTAAATTCAACTCTCCAGGTATTTTATATGCTAACCGTACCGACAAATTGGAGAGCGACTCATTTCTGGAGCTATGGAAAACGCATTATTGATGCGGGTGAGTGTTTTTACCGACCAAGGAGGCAGGAAATACATGGAAGATGTGACCGAAGTCATAGTAGAGCCTGAGCCGGGCGAAGACGAGCCGACGTCGGGTGAGCCAGAAGAGACCAGTGGGGGAGACTGTACGTTCAGTTCTTTGGCTGCGGACACGCTTCCAGAGCGGACTGGTGAGCCCGATGTGTCGCTGCACGTTCCAGATGCATCATGTGAACCTGTGCGAACGGAAAACCAAGGTATAATAGTGGAAGCGACTTTACCGGGAGGTCAGAGCCCGTTGCGACCCCAGCCGAGCCCAGCGAGTCCTTCCCGCCGTTCCGTTGCATTCTTCGCGGTGTTCGACGGGCACGGGGGTCGCGAGGCTGCGCAGTTTGCGCGAGAATATTTATGGGAGTTCATGAAGAAGCAGCGGGGGTTCTGGTCAGACTGTGACATGGAGGTCTGTTCTGCTATACGCAAAGGATTTGTAGCCTGCCATCACGCTATGTGGAAAAAGCTACGTAAGTTTACAACTATCAACTACAATGTCATGACATAAAACGTTATCAGCTGTCAATATGGGCTGTTTATGTGCCTCTCCCTCGGTTTGAGTAGCAAGAACATCACACCAAACCTCTCAACCGGACTGTAGGTCCGTCTGTGGCCTAGCCTTACATCCTAAAAGTTGTAACTGTTAACGTTACATGGGCGCACTGCTGGCCCATACATGAAAGCCGAATTTACCAGGATATTCTCTGTGCTCAATAATATCATTCTCCTTTGAATGTGTGTTTATGTACATTTAACAAAAGGCCGACCTAAATATGTTGGCACTCCAGTCTTTGTTTATGTGTGTTGCCTTTGAATATATAAAGCTCTACCAGGAATGGTTTTAGCAACGAAATGCAGCCGAGCTAACGAGGTTAGCAGTAGCCACTGGCTCCAAACAAAGCCGGACATAGGAGACCAGTTAACCTACCAAACCACAAGCCGGCCAATATTTTATTGTTTGCTTGGACTCATATGTGTGATATTGTTCATTCTATTACACGTCCATATCTTGTTATTACCCATTAGATAACCTATCCAATCATGACGTAGCCAGAGTGTGCTGTGTCGTGCAGACAGCGGCTGTCTGGCTGGATGTGCCTGGGCATGTCAGCTGTTTTACAGCTGGTCACACAATGGTGTCAACACACAGTAAAGCACATGTCTGACTAGGATTACGTTGGAAAGACGTGCTCCAGGACAGACTGCGTCCAATAAAGGTCACAGTGTTGTCATCAGGCTAAATATTTGGAATATATATGGAGATTAGCAATAGATAAATTCGGAGCATTTATTTTCTGCCCATCATTTTGCTGTGCTGTTATGTGTGGTTCAGTTTACTTCCGTTTGTAAGCGGGAAAGGTTATAGCTCAGTAAATACACATGTTCTCTCTTTCATCTTCTCAGCTGAATGGCCAAAGACACTCACAGGTCTTCCAAGCACATCGGGCACCACAGCCAGCGTAGTGTTCATCCGCGGAAATCGCATGTATGTGGCCCACGTCGGGGACTCGGCGGTGGTTCTAGGGGTCCAGGATGACCCTTCAGACCCGTACATCAGAGCTGTGGAAGTCACACAAGACCACAAACCTGAACTACCCAGAGAGAGGGAGCGTATTGAAGGTCTGGGAGGGAGGTAAGGCTTCACCAACAACTCGTCCTGTCTTTACATATTATTAACATTAGAAGGAGGGTTTTTGCAGCCAGGCCAGCCCATCATTGCTCAGAACACATAACCAAAACCAACGTTTCAGTTGGCGATTCCTGTTGTGATTTAGCTGCCACAAGGTTTCCACTTGATTCAAACTGTTCATCATTTGCTCTGACAGTAAATTTAAGTTGCAAGTTGATTAAGCACACACTGCAGCAGATGGTGGAAATTCAGGGTGAATGTAAGTTGTTGTTTTTTTGGATCGAGACAAATGCTAGTTTAGTAACAGCTTATTCATTCCCAGGGCCCCACCAGACCCCATTTACAACTAAAAAGCACGTATAACTTCTTTTGCGCAATAGCATATCAAAATGTTATCTGCTTCAAGGACAATGTCCTTTATGCTGTCTGTGGCCTGTCTACTGATAAGATGTGGTCGTAGTGATAGGCGCCTGGATGACAACAACCAGACTTTTATCCTTACATGACATGGTGAACTCCACAGCTCTAAAGGGGATTTATAGTTGTGCTGTATGCATAACTATAATGCTGCAACAATGCAAGGTTTAGTCGTGTTATCGGGAATGCCAAGCGTGCAGTATATGAAAAGGATGGTGGGGAGAAGTGCTGCTTTGAAATCATATTACGACAAAACGTGAGGCCTGGGCAGTAGGGCCGTGGACTCTAACGTCGATCATATTTGGTATACATGGATATTAACGTGTTAAGGCAAGTCCTCTTCCACATAAGTGACAATGATTGATTTGTCGTTGTAGATTTGCAGCTACTGAAAAGGGGCTGACCGGCCCTTCCCTTTATTTCAAGTTGGAAATAATTACAGGACAGATCATTTATCCACATGGTGAAGGCTAACTGTACTTTATGGAGGAGAAAAGAAGCATTAACGGTTATTGAGGGAACGCTTTTATTTCTTAGTACTGTCGTAGGACAACCCGATTATGGGAATGGACATATTTATTTGTGACATCAGTTACAATGCTGCGATATTCTTGTCAGATTTGGGAAGATACTACTTTCAGCACTGCCAGTTTTATTCTGTATATTTCTACTCGCCCCTCCAGTTTCCTGCATTAATCAAATGCAGCTGATTCTACCCCGCTCGCAGCATAGTGTAGAGTAGAACTTGTTGTTGCAACCCACCCATAATGTCTAAAACGGACTTTGAAATTGCTGGATACTCAATCAGTGGCTTATCTTACCTATTGTATTCTCTATCTATCTGCTAACAGTGTTATCAAAAAATCTGGAGTGAACCGGGTTGTCTGGAAGAGGCCGAGGCTGAGTCACAACGGCCCAGTGCGTCGGAGCACTGTCATTGACCAGATACCTTTCTTGGCAGTAGCCCGAGCTCTAGGTAGGAAAAGTTACTATCACGGTTATCGCAGCAAATAAGGTGGCACGAATGAATGACTGGAATAATGTTGTTGTTTTTATATCTCGTCTTATAACAAGGAGCTATTAGTTATCATCAGGGATGTAAGAGAATTCAGAGACTTTTGACAAAGGAGTGTACATCATTCCAGAGTTTTTGGACCCCAGTGATCAAAATCCATTGGGCTTCAATCTAGTTTAAATGACTAATCTATTCAGGAAAATAGGGATCCATTGCTCTCTGATTGAGACTTTTACTGACCTTTTTGATTTTTTTTGTGTTCATAAAAAAAATCTGGTAAAAGCTCTCTGTCATCCAGTTGATCAAATGCTTTGCAGCACAGTTTTATATCAGTGATCTTTTGTGCAGAGCTTTTAGACAGCAAGAGAGAGAGAGAAAAGGCAACCGCCCAGCAGTCATCACGGACAGTGTTTGTTAGAGCCAGGCGTGCTTTCAGCTCTGTTTCTCCCCTGCAACAGGTGATCTATGGAGCTATGACTTCTACAGCGGGGAGTTTGTGGTTTCTCCGGAGCCAGATACTAGTGTGGTGACCCTTGACCCCAGAAAACACCGCTACATCATCCTGGGCAGTGATGGTCTGTGGAACATGGTGCCGCCTCAAGAGGCTATCTCCATGTGTCAGAACAATGATGAGGCTATGGTGAGTGGAGAGCTACACCAGCAAAGAGCAGTTACTCTTTAGCTCTTATCATTTTGGATCATTATAGATGGATGCCTTCCTTTCCTAGCTGCCTGGATTGTGGTCTGTAGTAGATTAAAGCACTAGACAAGTAAACTACCAGATTAATAGTCTATGTAATGTCCAGCTCATATCAGACCAATAACAGCCTTCCATGCTGCAGGCACCATGCGGGGTATCGAGTGCCCGGCAGCTGGTCAGCCACGCTCTGCTGCGGTGGCGCCAGCGCATGTTGCGCGCTGACAACACCAGCGCCATCGTCATCGCCTTGCAGGAGCCCGGGACCTCCCAGGACGTGCTGCACCATGAGGAGGTGCTGCTGGACTTAGCCAAGGTGTCCCAGTGTCCTCCCACCTCCCTATCACGCGCTGATACTCCTCTCCTTCAGGTGAGGGCAGGAGGACTTATTTTGCACCCAAGAATTCCCTAAATGATGAAACCACAATGTGGGATAGTAAGACATTATTTTGGATAATAAGAAAATTAGGACTTTTAATTTCAACACGGTTCCAGTTAAATTTTCTATTTTCAGTCAATTTTCAATAATAAGTTGAGAAAGTGTTGAATTCCCACATAGTCGGTGCCTGACAAAGGTTCATAGCAGAAGCATTGCATTACTAATAAACACTTGGGCAGTGCCTGCTTATGTAGTGCCTGGCTCCTGGCGTTATGCATACAGCTTTGTGGGGTTGTGTGGCCCGTTTGTAACGTGTTCCACTTCAGACCAGGACTGTGTGGATCCTGGTCCCGGGTGTGTTTTAGGGAAGTGAAGAAGAGTTTGGTTGTAACGTTGGTATATCCATCGTCCAGCAGCAACCGCCGTCAATGAGGCGCGGCCTGTAATGCGTGGTTTTTGCTTGCCATACTGACACTGGCTATTTAAATGGTTTAGAAACGGAACATTTTAACAATATCATGTTACAGATATTTTGCCAGCCAATTCAACTTGTTTACAGGATAATCAACCTTTGTTCCATTGCAATACAATGAATACTTGACATCCTTCTCATGTATCTGCATATGTGCAAAGAAAAGGTCCAGTGTCACACACACTAACACACTTCATTCAGCTCAATGCAGTAGTATTGAACAGCATTGTGTCCTCTACTGTCCTGAAGTGTGTATCCACTTGAAGTAGACATGAATAGCTGTGTGGTCTTGTGAATGTTGTCGAGTTTGAGGGAGAATCATCTACATTTATATATATTTTTTTTTTGCAGCGCACTCTAGAGGAAGACTCTCCCTCGGCCATGTGTGAGCTCCTCCCTGCCTTGGAGCGACGTGACGGACTATCGGGAAGCAACAGCTTGTACCACACGAATCTGTCCGACATGTTCACTCTGACTCCACTGTGTCCAAACAGTGGCGCTGAGTTACCCAGTCAGTCCGGTCCCACTGACAGGACAGTTGGCGACAGGACGCCCGAGATTAAAAGAACTACTGACCGATCGTCACCGGGTCAGACAGCTAAGAAGGCCCGACACAGGACTGCTGACAGGCTGCCACTGGTCCAACACAACGCAGAGAAGAAACAGAAGGAGTCCAGTAACGTCTCACCCATTCTCCAGCAGCATAACAAGACCACGGTGTGTGTGTGCTGAATCACACACACACACACACACACACACACACACACACACACACACACACACACATCCATCCATCCATCAACCTGCTGCCTTCCACAGTCCACCGTGTCTCCAGTGGCATTTCTGTTCCTGAAGTCTGCAAGTGTCCCGCACATTCTCACGGTGCAAACCAGCCTTGCTGTGGAGAGACGTGTCTTCTTGCTCAGCACCACATATGAAAACTTAAGGAGTGCTCATTTTCACACCACATATTTAGTTTGTTTGCTGATGATTATAGGTGTCTTAATGGTTCCTCTTACTGGTAACCGTTGTAAGAAATAGGTATGACTATTGATGCCGGTGCAATTATTATGAATTTTACAGTTGAGTGTTAAGTAATTGGTAATGTTCATGTAAAAGAAATATATATTTTTGTACATTCTCTTATTGTTAGATGATAAAATGTGAGTATTAAGATGAGCTCCACAACAGCTTTCTGCATATACCATTGTGTGCACTGTTCAGTCTGAACTTCTGGACACAGAGAGAAATCGCCCCCCTTCCTTCCTGCAGCCACGTGCTCTCAATCGCCTCCAAAACACAACAGCAGGTTTAAGTCAAATCAAATGGATTTATTATCCAAGAAGCATAAAAACAGATACAAACAGTTACAAACCGAATCACACTACTAATAACAAAACAAACATATATATATTCCATCAAATGTGAGATCCAATCTGAGCCACCCCGGAGGCTGGTCTGCCTCCTCGGTGGCCCACAAAAGATCTGAAATCCCCCAGAGCTTCAAACCCTTTGTCCCCCCAGAGTTACATTCCTCAGCTCATCGATCAGCTCATTGATTGGCTGAAGTCCAACAAGCCCCTCCTGGGCCGATGCCCCATTGTTACTCTTTAACGCCTCACCCAGCCACTTTCACACAACCCCCGCTCCAGCACATTCCTCAAACCTGATCACACAGACACTCAAACACACTACTTGGTTCAAACTCCTACAAGTAAATACACTGTATCACATAATATCCATAATTAGGAGCTTTAAAACCTAACTTTCTCACAGCACACCCTGGGTTTAAACATATGTATTTTTATTCTTATCATTTTATTTCATCACTGGAGATTTGTCTTGAATTCAAACTGAAGGTGCTGCTACAGTCACAGACCCGTAAGCTACTACATTGTGTGTATTGATGTACAAATACATGTAATATGTGTTGGTAGCACTTTTATTCTTTGGTAGTATGCATATGACAGAATGGAAGATGTTTTTAAGTTGTAATTGCACAATGCATCTGAAGGGATAGAGGGATTCACTCTCTTAATCATATTACAATGTTGGAAGTTGTAATGAAGTGTTAGAGTTGAGTTGTTTTGGTGTCCTCGCTCCACCTCGTCCTACATCAGGTAGGGACGGCTCTGTTTCCAACAGCGTCTGTGCTGAAGCGTTGGCAGGAGTTGCTACGTCTGTCTATAATGATGGCTTCTCCCTCTGCGGTCGCTCTGTCCGGTTGTTTGACCGTCTGTCAGTAAGAATACGGCTCCATCTCCAGCATGTCGGTCCCTACAGACGGGATTCAATACGTGTCCTTTGTTTTGTTGAGGCTGACTCAGATTTCCTTTTCATTCTCCTCATACAAGCCACTGTCCCTCCTTGCTGCAGCGTCAGTTGTATGGTTACTGATGTAAGCACACGGCTCGTTTGTGAGTAAATACACGAGATTGTTTTGCACTATATGGTGAACTGAATTATCTTTGAGAAGACTGCTTTTATGCATTATGGAAATGATGCAGCTAGCAGTGATCTGAGTCTAAAATGAAAACGATATGGACAAAGATATGTGAGGTCACATCATTTAAACATTATTAGGTGGAAGGGAATCCTCACTGATCTGAGGACAGTTTGCTGAACCCCTTTGTCTCTGATGGTTTTGTTACAGGACCGACCAGATGAGAAATATTACCTGCAAGAAAATAATGTCTTTGTAAAGCCTTGTTACACGATAATGCATTTTCATTGAGCTAAGTGCATTAACAGGAATTGGTAGAATTGTGGATTGGTAAATGTGAAACGAGCGATAATGTTTCGATTTGACACATCCTCTCCACAAATACAGTCTGTTACTTTGCTCGGGAGCCTGTATGACTTTTCTATATGTTTTGTTGTCATAAATCTTAGTGTACTCATTTACTCGCGCCCCTGATTCAGATGGCTGTGCTAACAGCCTAACGTGCATGTGTACAGTGTAAATGTGAAAAATACTTCTCTGGAAATGACCCTATTTAAATAAACAGCTTTCTGAAGTAAAGTGATTACTATGACATTTCTTCTGCTGGTAAGACTGTCACACATACTATCCCTCACTTTACATTTCAGCCGCTTTGTTTGACTACTACAACTTTAACGTTGCGTTTGAATCTTCCTTCTCATTCTCACACCCGTCACACTTTTGTTTATTGTCAATTTACAGAACTTACAAATGCTCACATACATGCACATCCATACACAGGCATCAAAACCAATGCAAAACATGGGAATACAATGGACCAATGAAGAATAAATGATTAAGTACAATAAAGTGGGAGGGGGAGATTAAAATAAAAACAATTACATTGTAAAGATGTACATGTCAAAATATATGCAATATAAACTTGATGAACATAGAGTGTGACAATGCTGCTTCGGTGTTGGTCACAAGCATCACATCTGCTTGTATTTACTATTCTTGTGTTTCTGCCATCACCGATACAAACTACATGATTCCCATCCAACAATTATTCCACTACCTGGAACTACCATGTGTTGTATCACTCCCCACATCATTTATTATACAGTTTATATTAAACTCTCAACACCACCACCCAATGGTCTAACCCTCCTTTGTCTTTAATTACTTGAATCTCCAAAAGTGTGAGTTTTTGGACTGTGACACTTTTTTTTGTCATTACTGACTAACTTTCAGCTTTAATTTGAATATGATTGCATCTACATCAGATACATCACGGAGGGATTCTAACTATTGCAATGTGTCTAATGTGTCTAACTCCCAATGTTAGGAAAGCAAAGAACCGGACAGTACAACGTACACCGATTGAAATAAAGACAGGCTGAACTCCAAAGGGCACCCTGATGTGACTATTTGTATGGATGCCCTTCTCCTCCTTTGTTTATAGACGTGATCACTGGGACTATGAGCGGCTGTTTTGCATCGATTACGTCACTGCGTCAGCGCTCGTGAAGTGTGTGCGTCGGGACGGTGTCGGGTCGACGAGTAACAGGAGATGAAGGAGAAAGATGGAGATGGAGCAGCGGGTTTAGAATCGTGTCGGTAAATTGGTGATAGGACACTTCTACGTAGTCTCACTCTGAAGCGAGTGTTGTATGAGTACGCGCGGAGGAAGTGCTTTCATCGCAGTGAGGTAGCGCGTGCAGGGAGAGTCGGGGAGGGTTTTTTTGGAGAGGGAAAACAACATGGCTGCGGTGGAGCTCGAATGGATCCCAGAAACACTGTACAACACCGCTATCTCGGCTGTGGTGGACAACTACAGCCGATCGAGGAGGGACATCCGCTCGCTCCCAGAAAATATACAGTTTGATGTCTATTATAAGGTAAGACTCAGCGGTCGAGATGCTCGGGTGTATCTGACAGCCACCACACTATAGGAGTTTGTCATCAGCCGCTAACTGCTAACGCTAGCTACATTACGAGAACGTTAAGCTAGCTCTCGAAGACGAGAAACAGGTTTTTGTAGGTCTGGCTGACTAACTGTTATCTTCCATTCTCCTAAAACACAACATGGCGAGTTAGTCTATCTGTATAAGGTCAATGAACGGTTGTTGACAGTGAAGCCATGGACATCATGGACGGTATCGATCGTGTAACTGTTAGCCGATCACACCAATGACCGTGTGACTGATCGTTACATTAACTGTTGTCATGTAACGTTAAACTAACAGTGTTTAGGAGCCTTTCTCAGACATACTTGTTACTTTGAAAGCATTGATATTTGTTCTCTACATTTCATTAAATGCCACATTGAAAGAAAATGTCAAAACAGTGCTGCTTTCGAGCCATAATCAGGACTAGACATATAAATACTGAGATCATAACGTTTGGTCTTCAGATATGGAAGATATAACTATACTTGCTTATACTTTCCTATTATGCTCATTTATGATGTATACTGGCCACTGGACATGGATAGACAAACCTCCCGAACCAGACACCAGAATGCACCATTTATTCCTGGGACATCCAAGTGACATCTAACTGATCCCATTGGTGCTGTACTGTGATGGTACTGTTCACCAACGTTAGATTTAGGTAGCAACAGCAGAACCACATGAAGAGATTACCAGATAACTGCAGCCCCAACAAAACAATTAACAGTACAACAGAAGGATGTGTAGAAGATCAAATGAATCAGTGTGACACGGATAGTTCCACCGCTGCCTGCTTCAGACCGCTACATCTGACCGAGGCTCGTCTCACTTAGCAGCTCTTCTTCAGAACAGGAAGAATAAGGCTCCTGAAAATGAAGTTGTATGAAACAGGATGTGTGCAAATATTTGTACCAGTGTTGCTACTGCAGCTGTCCTGTCTTCATTAGAGAGCGGCTCGATCCACAGCTGCAACCAACTGAGCCCAACCTTTAGCCCAACAATGATCAATAATGTTACTGTGCAGTAGTTTAGTACACAATACACTAAACTGTAAGTCACTATATTCAACGGAAAACACCCGTTACTCATTAAATAAGGAGAGAATCGACGCCATAGCGGTGTGGTGTGAGGACAACACCTCCCGTGATCCCATGCTGCTTTACAGAAAGGAATCTGTGAAATCATACAGTACTTTCTGTAAAATCATGTTTTAGTTCTCTTTCTACCCTAAGTTTTCCTAGTAAATTACTTTTTTGTCTGTACAAATACTATAAATGACCCTTTAAAAACATGAACAACATAACATGCTAAATGACCTGCAGCCTTAAGCGAAAACACTTTAAGTTGTGACTGACTACTGATTTCGGTTATTTTACATGCATTATCATGAACAGTATAAATATGTGAAATATTACCTTGCACTATATTAAACAAATCATTTAGACTCCAATACAAATATATATTATATTGCCATTACAACATAATATAAACGTAATCTTAAACTACGGTTAATTACCTGTAATTCAAGTCAAGAGGAGCGAAAACACAAACACGCTCACTCATTTCCAGCTTTTGACATATGGCGAGCGCAAATGAAACGGTGGAGCTGGTTCCTGGTCAGCTAGTAGCAACAGAGAGAGAGTTGTGTAAAGGACGAGAACTACCGGTATGAGTTGCCGCTGCTCCACCCTCGTAGGATATGAGAAAAGAAACGTTGATCACTGGAACACAACTCGGTATCCACGCTGCTTTCAACAGGATCAATCAATTCCAGAAGTATTAGTGTATACTAATGTAAATGACAAATAGGAATACCTTTTCCTTTCACAGCGTAACAGATGCGTATCAGTTTTAGATGAGACGCACTTTACATGTTACTAATCTGTCCATTAATTCCAGACTCAGCATTGTGCTCCTAATGGAAGAGTCAACATGTGTATTATTGTCAGCGCCTCACCTTCTCCCTCATCTCTGTGTCTCAGCTGTACCAGCAGGGCCGGCTCTGCCAGCTGGGGGGGGAGTTCTGTGAGCTGGAGGTGTTTGCTAAAGTACTGCGGGCTTCAGACAAAAGGTAAGGATGTAAGGGGACCGTTCACCCGTCAGTCGTCCTACAGGATGCTTTTGGAGACTGGTCCCTCACACAGAGAGTTAACAGCAGTCTGTGCTGAAAGCTGCATTCACTAAACAGAGGGTCCGGTTTGATATCGCTTCCCTCATGTATGGACCTTACCAAATGTATCCTGTAGTAGTCATAAGTCAGAAAAGTCTAAATCAAACTTCAATCAAAGGGCCACTGATTCATCATGGGTATGTGGTATATAGGATTTTATGCTTTTCATGGTCTTGTATGATGTCAAGCTGAATATCTTTGAGTTTTGGAGTGTTATTTGGACAATTCAAGATATTTGAAGATTTCTTTGTGGACCCTGAGAAATTGTAATGTTTCACTATATTCTGAAAATCAGCACATTACCTGATAATCATGAAAACATGTTTTAGTTGCATCCCTAGTATGCTTACTTTAGCTAGCATTATTTTCTTTTGGAAGAATAAATTCCATGACATTGATGGTCCAGAAGTGGACTTTTGCCCACGCGGGCCGTCTAATGAGGCTTTGTTCGGCCCGGTCCATCACTCCTTTGACCTGCTTTGAACGAGCTGTTTTTGTCTGTGACTGTGCGTTGCATTCCCTGTACGTTCTCCTCCTGCTGGGACCTGTTGGGTTAGTTCCATCAGGGTTTGTGAAAGTATATAAATGTAACACTGGTATAAGAGCGTGGTAACTCTTGAGGTTGAGGTGTTTTACAGTGTTATCTGTGCTGTGATGGGCTGAATGAGAACACAAAGGCAGTAGTCATCAGCATTGTTCTTCAGTGATTAGCCTGATGTTTGTGATGTCTGTTCAGACTGCTGGTTCGTTCTTTTATCGGTGAAGGCTTAAATGTAACAAACTAATGTAACAACAAATGGTTGTGCCTTCCACTGACCTGGTCCATTCTTTGGTCTTCTCCCCTGCAGACACCTCCTGCACCACTGCTTCCAGGCACTGATGGACCACGGTGTGAAAGTGGCCTCAGTTCTGGCAAACTCCTTCAGCCGCCGCTGCTCCTACATCGCAGAGTCTGACGCCCACGTCAAAGAGAAGGCCATCCAGTTTGGTTTTGTGCTGGGTAAATGGGGGGGGGGGGGGTCTCTGACAGTTGGGAAGAACCCATCAGGGATCACACATGAGCTCAATCATCTCCAGCAGTCGATAGGAACTTTGATTACTTCAGATGTAGTTAAATGTTCCACATCTATGCAGACGACGCACTATAAAGTAAAACAGACTTGACATTACATATAAAACGGTGCCTCCACATATAATTGCTAATGATATTAAAGATGTGCACTAGCCCTGTGGGTTTATCCAATCAAGCTTCTCCAGGTTAACCATGTCCTCATTGTGTTCCCAAAGCCAGCACAGCTTCTAGAGAGGATATCTGATCTTTGATGTTATGGAATATGTCGTCCTATTCTATAACATCTTGGTTGGACGATTGTTGAGCAGTACCATGGCTGGCTAGCAACCCATGGCCCTCACTGCCTTTGAAAAATGAGACGTTTGTCTTGAGAAGAGGAGGCAGTAGGACATGTGTTGGCGCCGTCTTCTCGTCTAAATGATCCACTTGATGTGTGTTTGGTGACCGAGCTCTACACATGACTTTCTTTCTCTTCCACAAGTAGCTGTGAGAGAAGATACCGTAGGATGTGTTAGTCCCCACATAGTTTGCACTGCAAGATTTCATTTAGTTGAATATAGAGCATATGTTTTAATCACTACAGGTGATACTGAACCTATCTCCCCACTGATTGGGAGACGGTGGGGCTAACCTGATGCCTCTTGATTGTAGGCGGCTTCCTGTCGGATGCAGGCTGGTATGGAGATGCAGAGAAAGTATTTCTGTCGTGCCTGCAGCTGTGCACGCTCCACAGTGAGGTCCTCCACTGCTACCGGGCTGTGGAATGCTGCGTCAGGTCAGTCTCAAACGCTCTGGACACTTCGTGTGTGGTTGAATCTACCAAGAATTCTCCAGCCCCAGACTCGGGACGTCAGCTTCTGTTCATTTTTACCAAAAATCTGTAAATAGCAAGTTCCTTCACTTCCGCAATCTCTCCTCCATGTTTGTCCGATTTAGTGGTGCAACGCCGACCACTGTAGCTGCTGCTGTGTGTTTGTGTTTTAATATGGTATCCGTCCCATGTCATTATCGCACCCATTCAGTAATGCAGAAGTAATATGAAGAATGATCTGACTCTCACACACGGGGCTACACATGGACACATGGTATGTAGGAGGGTCACATATGATGAGCTCGATCAATTGCTATTTTGGGTCAGATCAGACTTGTATTAAGGTTATTAAGGCTGCAATGAATGGAAAGAGTTCACCGGGTTAACCTGATCTGCCATGCTCATATTCTAACGGTGGCATCAAGAAGCTCCTGGGGGGGGGGGGGGGGTCTGTATGAGCGCAAATCAATGTAAATGTGATTTGGGGGTGAGTTGTAGATTTGTGCTCGCGGGTATTGACATTGCAACTCAAACATGGTAAATATTGTACTTTTTACTCGACTGCTATTCTCTGACAGCTTTTGTTCACTTTTCAGACTGTACAGACAAAGCGTGTTCATATTGTTTGAAGTACAGAAATAACCCCACATTGTTTCTCTTTTTACAATAAACTGGAGTCAAGTTGCTGAAATTGATTTCCTAACTATTTTAGTTCATTAGCTATAGGTCTGTTAGAATTATTCAGATTCAAATCATGATATGAAAATTCCCTATCGTTCGTGTGTGTGTGTGTGTGTGTGGCTCCTTTTAGAATGTCCATCCAGTGACTGAGTTTCTCTCCGCTGTGTGCACAGGCTGCTTCATGTCCGCAATGGCAACTGTAAGTACCACCTGGGGGAGGAGACCTTCAAGCTCGCTCAGTCTTACATGGACAAGCTAGCCAAACACGGCCACCTGGCCAACAAGGCGGCGCTGTACGGCGAGCTTTGTGCCTTGCTCTTCGCCAAAAGCCACTACGACGAGGTAAACCCGTCTGACCATTGTACGCTATCAGGGCAAGCGCTTCTAATTGAAATGATTTGAATGATGGCGTGTGAGTGGTTTCCAGCATCACAGAGTTGTTCCACTCCAGATGCCTTTTACCTGCATTTTCCAGGCATACCGGTGGTGTATAGAGGCCATGAAGGAAATTAGTCCGGGGCTGCCTGTCAAAGTAGTGGTTGATGTCCTCCGGCAAGCCTCCAAGGTTAACTATGTCCTTCTATGTTACAAGATAATACGGAGTTGTTCTTGGGATGTATCTGCAGGACAGCAGTGTTGTAAAGAAATGTGTCGTCTTTCCGCTGCAGGCCTGCGTGGTCAAGAGGGAGTTCAGGAAAGCAGAGCAGCTGATCAAACATGCCGTGTTTCTAGCGAGGTAACCCGCTGTGTCTCATAGAGACTCTACATTGTTCTCATTCTCTTTCTGATCCGGAGTTCTGATTCACTGTTTTGTGTCTGGCAGAGAACATTTTGGACACAAGCATCCGAAGTACTCCGATACGCTGCTAGATTATGGATTTTACTTATTAAATGTAGACAACATATGCCAATCAGTTGCTATTTACCAGGTAAGTCGTAAGGCTCCTAGTCAACTTGTATGTCTTTGTTTTTGTGTAAGATTCAAAGTTCTTTCTTTCTGTTCTAATTGCAGACAGCGCTGGACATCCGACAGTCTGTGTTCGGGGGGAAGAACATCCACGTTGCCACCGCCCATGAAGACCTGGCCTACTCCTCATATGTGCACCAGTATAGCTCTGGGAAATTTGACAACGCTCTGTGAGTACAATGAATCTCACTAACTGCACTGTTTGTACACCAGCCAGCTAATTCCATCAGACATGAGCTCCCTTGTAGATGTAGCATAAGACCATGAGTCACACTGTGCCCTTCTGTTCTGCTAGGAGTTATGTTATGCTCTGGACATGTGCCATTTCATATGTTAAAAAGCAATATCTGTGTTTTAGACAGTGATAGATGACGGCAATCGTGTTTCTTTGTATGTTTGAATGATTCACTGACCTCTCTAACCCTGATGTGAGCTTCAAAACAGCTTGCCTCATGGGAAACGCTTGACTTTCTTGGAAGTGTTTATCCTGAGTAGAATACAGTTCCCAGTCAAGTCTTAAGGTCATGAAATGTTTGGATCAGCTGCTGTTTGTCCCTCAGATTCCATGCGGAACGTGCCATAGACATCATAACTCATATTCTGCCTGAGGACCATCTGCTGCTGGCCTCCTCCAAGAGAGTCAAAGGTGAGGCGAGTTTCCTGGAGCTTCTGGGCTTCTGCCCACTGTGTGGAGGGTACAGGGGGGTGTCAGGCAGGCATCTGTCTTAAAGCGAGGATAATGGAATGTCCCGAAGGAAAGGTCATGAGGGCTCTCCACCGATTAATATATGTCACCGCGATTAATCGCATGATTGTCCACAGTTCAGCACACATTAGTTGCAATTCATCTGTTCAAAATGTACCTTTTTAAATGAAGATTTGTCACGGATTTAACATTGTTATTAACATGGGAGTGGACACATATTCTTCCTTTTATGCAAAATGTATTTATTATTGGAAATGAATTAAAACAAGTAATGTTCAGAAACCCTCAGATACTACACTTAGCATAAAAATATATACTCGTATCATAAGGTCACAAACTGAAGCCCAACAGGCAACAACAGCTCCGTGTACTTTGTTTAATGTAGGGCTTTAATAAATGTCTTTTTTCACATTATGAGCCTCTATTGATGTATTCAAATGAACCTTTGAATGTCTGCGTCCTAGTTTATGATTTCATCTCCCTAAAACTTTGTGCCGCTGTGGTTGTATAAATGTGATTCATGGTGCTGTTAGATTGCTGATAGACCCCTCTGTGAGTACAGGGTCAGCAAGATGCTGATGTCGATGCATGCGACCGAAGTTCCCCTGCTGGTAACAATAATGCTCATGTCAGGTAGCCTCACTGATTGCTGAGTCGAGTCCAATAGTCAACCGCTGTAGTCTCTCCTAACTCCCCCGCTACCTTTGCTTTATGGTCTTTACATAAGTTGTGTATATTCAAGGCTGGGCTGCATCGCGAAGGCAGTTCATATGTGCAGTCCAAATAATTGAATGCAGACCTGCGCTAAGGCCTCCGATATATGTGGTGTTTTAACTCTTTAAACATGATATTTTAGTGTGTGTGTGTGTGTGTGCGCGCGTGTACGTACGTACGTGTACACTGCTTGAGAAGGTAACAGTGAGGTGATGGTTAACAAAAGAATGACAGCGCTGTGGCTCTGCTGTTCAGTCCTGGGGAGAAGTCTAATATGTGCTCGGTGTGTTTCCCTCAGCTCTTATTCTGGAGGAAATCGCCATCGACTGTCACAATAAGGAGACAGAGGAGCGCCTTCTTCAAGAGGCTCATGACCTTCACCTCTCCTCACTGCAGCTGGCAAAGAAGGCCTTCGGAGAGTTCAACGTCCAGACTGCCAAGCACTACGGCAACCTAGGACGCCTCTACCAGTCCATGAGGAAGTTCAAGGTGGGTGGACATTATGATGTGTGTGTGTGTGTGTGTGTGTGTGTCCTATCCAATTCTCGCATTCTTCTTCACTGGAATAATTAGGCATTAAAGAGTAACTCAACCCATAACCCCCGACAACACTTTCTTCAGCTGACAACCAATGTGTTTGTGTATGTAGTTACTACATACACAAACACATTATACAATGTAGTAGTGTTGTTGATGGATTCAGGTCCAAATCTTGACATTTTAGTGCAAAGTGTTAGAATTCTACATATTGTGTTAAAATGTGCATAGAAACTGCCCTCTAGTGGTTAAACCCAGATGTTGCATTTTCATTTTGCTCTGGGCTGATTTGGAGCCACAATTTTCTTATGTGTCCATCTTCAAGAATTGATGGAAGCAGTGAGTTTACTGTGACCTCTCTTTATTTAGGAAGTGCTTTCAGACATCTGACAACAATCTATAATATAGAAAGCTGCATATTTTCAATACCGGTATCTGATTCGCCTTAGAATCAAGTCATTTCAGCACCTCCACTGATAACTGACCTGTGGTTAAAATGTCTGAAGACTACAGTCATGTGCCTGCATGTCCATTGAAATAGGGCTTGCTTGCTGTGATCCTTTCTCCGGTTCATACTGGCCATTAACAGATCCCCCCCCCCCCCCAATGCTCTTTCAGTGGAAGTGATGAAGGACACAATGTGTACAAATGCATTCTAACGTTCATCTGAAGATAGTTTGAAGCTGTCTGGAAGATATTGACATAATTTGTGTCTAATGCAAAGGGGCCAAAGGGGCATTACAGACATGCATCTGACCCAGCGTCAAGGGACCAGGTCTGCCTGGTGTAGCTGACCAATCATAGCACAGTAGTACCAGCTGATCACAGCATGAGGAAGTGACTTGGCTTTGCATTTTTACCTTGATGTGAGATCCATATCTCTGTCTCTGTGTGCTTGTGTAACCAGGAGGCAGAGGAGATGCACATCAAAGCCATCCAGATCAAGGAGCAGCTTCTGGGCCACGAGGACTACGAGGTGGCTCTGTCTGTGGGTCACCTGGCCTCCCTCTACAACTACGACATGAACCAGTACGAGGACGCAGAGAGGCTCTACCTGCGCTCCATCGCTATCGGTCAGACACGGGGTGGGATGGATGGGTATCACATGCCGGCTGTTCTTCAGCTCTTACTGCCTCTCTTTACTGTACAGATGATACCTGAGCTGCTGAATAAGCAGGCTGGTAACACTTCCTATGAACTGAACCTCAGAGCCAGTTGGCCATTCTCCATAGGTCACCATGGTGATTTATTTAGCAAGCCTGCTTCTCGATCCCACAGAGCCTGGTTTAATCATGGCTGGATAGCTTTGTAACACAGGCCTGTAATCACTCCTGTGTCTCTTGGATTCCAGAAAAACACTGTCTCTCTTGACACTAGCCTCTGATGCTTAATGTCTGCCCATGGCTGAATAGCCCACGGTGGGGCAACCAGTTGGCTACCAGCAGCCTGTTCAGCAGAACATTTCTGGATTAATCACTTGATCTCATAAACATCAGAAAATAGCTTTTTTTTTTAAAAGGTAAAGCAGTTAAGTATCAATTGGTAAGTTTAACATTTCTGCAAAAAATGGACATAAAGTGCAATGTGTAATACATGTGTAATACATGCGCCAAACAATAGAGGTCAGCATTTCTCCTCTGCTACTGGAGCTACAAACTTGCAGCAGGACAAGACTACGCAGAATTCAACCAAACTGCTGAAGCTCTGAGAGCCGGTTGAAATAACCCTGCTACCTTACAATCTCTGTGTGGTGTCTATTGTTTGTTCACTGTGAACTAACCGGGGGCTGTACGCTCTGTGTCGGGTTTAATAGTTTGTTCATTACAGCTAAAGTGGCCTCAAATCATGCTTAACTTTAAGCCTCAATATAATTTAAACAGGTGAGTTGCCGCTTGATTGCAACTAATGGATTATCGGAAGATTTGACAATGCATGCTTAGTGGTTTGACCGATCAATGAATTGCTCTGGAATGATGAAACACGGTGTGATGTGTGTTGTGTCCTCACAGGTAAGAAGCTGTTTGGAGAGGGCTACAGTGGGCTGGAGTACGACTACCGAGGCCTCATCAAACTCTACAACTCAGTGGGAAACTATGAGAAGGTGTTTGAATACCACAACGTACTGTCCAACTGGAACCGGCTGAGGGACCGGCAGTTTGCGGTGGCAGATGCCCTGGAGGATGTCAACACTACGCCCCAGCAGACCCAGGAGGTGGTACAAGCGTTCCTATTGGCTCAGAGCCTGGGCCCCACCCGGCCCTGTCTCGGCTGAATTTTATGAAGGAAGAGGGGGAATAAGAGACACGTGGGCTTTAGTCTGGTGAGGACACGTACTAAGTACCAATGTGATGCTTCAGTTGCACACAGTCAATTAGTAATGCACAGTCAATTCAAGCGTCACCGGCGATTTGTTGGCTTTATAGTCTCTGCAGATGCCAGTACACACAGACATACACACACATAGCTGTGCAAAAAAACAAAGTAGAGACACCATTATCAAACCTCATGGACATTTCTGCACCACCAAGATGCAGCTCCAGGCCGGATGCAGCTTCACCCCACAGAGCGGACCGTTGCTCTGAGAGAAAGAGGAACCATGACTGAGCGGGGAAACCTCACAACCATCCTGTAAGGATGACAAATGATCTCTTTTCTCGCTCGCCTTTTTTCTTTTAATTTTGGAATTGGAGGAGATTTTAATTTTTTTTTTTTTGTATTTGAACCAGTGTATCTCTGAATGCCATGAGACACATCGCAGATGGAACCATGTTTCTCCAGGGCTCTCGACACAACAGTGACTGGACACCAAGCTCATCTGTGAAAGACTTTGAACCCACATCAACGTCACCACTTGGTGGATCAGAGAAAGAAAATGTCAGATATTTTTGACACTTGTACAGTAAAATAATACAGCAGATTGTACACTTGTTTTTTTTTTGTTTTCCTTTGCAAAGAAATGAAAGTGGACCTTAAGAGAACTGCTCGTTGGAGAGAGATTACAAACAGTGGAATGTGTTCATCCAGTGGGTATAACGTTGCACACAGTTCTTGTTTTCACGATGTATTTCATCAGTTTTTATCTCTGTTTCCAGCTTAGTACTGACAAAAATTTAAATGCCAACAATTTATATGTAAACAAGTGTTTATGTAGCCCTTTGTATATGCTTTTCTTACTGAGAGAGCCATGAAGTCTGAAGAAAGGCTCCATACTTTAACTTTAAACGAGGGACTTGGATAGGAGTGAACAGAGGAAGATGCTACATGTACAGAGACGTGTGTGTGTGTGTGTGTGTGTGTGTGTGTGAAAATACACACACAGATAGAACGCTGGGTGTCCAAGTGCGCCACTGATGATTACCAGCCTTACTCCAGCTTGCAGTTATCTGTCTGGAGACGGACCCGTACTCTTAAGTCCTAAATACACTCTTCTACCCTTAGGGGCCCTACGATGGGGACCTATATTGTGTGCATGTGTCGTTGACCTGTGCATCATTCCTCTCCCTCCTGTCAAACATCTCATGAATGCAAAGGCTCACATATTTGGTTACTGGACCATGTTTTTCCATCAGCCTGACCACACTGACTGTTGGTGTCTGAAGCCCATCAGTTGTTTCATCTTACAGCTTAACTCCTGCTTGAAAGGGTGCTGCTCTTTAATCATAATGAACCAATGGGAGAAATAACCCTGAACATGGCATCTGGTTTTTCTTTTTCGTAAATCTTGTCCTGGTGCCCAGTTTGTTATGACTCATGTCTATGAAAATGAATCTCTATCAGTCTGACGCGTCAGACAGGCGCTTGTCTAAATGTAGCACTTTGAAACGATCAGATCACTTTACCAGAAGTTTACAAGTTACCGAGTTAGGCCTGTAGAGGTAAAACCATACAGTATTCTGAAAGCTTAAACATCTTTTCTGTCGTACAGATGTGTGTTCTTCCTACCGTGGGAATCATTGTGCGACATCACTGCTGTAGTGACACTTTAAAATGCTACAAATGAAATCCCATACACGTGTGTTGTATTTGGGTGGAGGCAGATATGTCAGAGATGGTGATCTCTAAACGAGGTGAAACAGAATAAACTATTTGCATGGCTAAATACCATTACAGGTAAGTTAGAAATAGATCCTCTCATAATTTGGGTGAACTGACCCTTTAAGCAGTGCAGAACGAAAAGTCCTCGGTGTGTGGTCATGGATGAAGTGAAGTGTTCTGTAGAGAAATAATGAGATTTTCTCACTGATGGAAAATGTTGTCCAGCTTTAAAATGAATTCAGGCATTAATATCTGCAACGTTGTTGAACATGTGACGCCTTTGTTAAGCGCCCCACTGTTTCCTTCGTCTCAGTGAATGAAGGAAACCAGCTTTGCCTTGCTGTTGCTTCAGTGCTCTCAGACGCCTCCCTCTAGCAGGGATGTGAGTGGCTCTAGCTGAGGAGGTCCAGCCTTAGCCCCCTTAAAAGGACGCTCAGCTACACTCTCGGTGCTTCGGCCTCTCTCTGGGGAGATGGCGAAACGGTTTCCAGGGCAGAGGTGGAAATGAATGTTACCTGCAGTCTGTACTTCCAAAAGTGTTCTGTACTCGGATAACAGATTAGATTTGGACAATTTACAGAAAACGGCGTATTGCAACAGTTTGGCTTGTGACAAATGGTCAATACATATCTTTGTGTCCATCAAAGTAAAACATAATGGAAAGCTGTACCCTCAGATACTCCACACTGTCAGATGTCATCATGGGTAATCCATCCTAGTGTTTATTCTCTCCTCCAGTTATGGTCACATGTCGACCTGTTGCATTGCATTCTGGTCTATTAGGGCTACTGTTTTGGAGCCAATGTTAAGTGATTTCTGCGGTGGATTGTTCTTTGTACCGAGCGTGAAAGTCTGAGAAAAGGCTATTTTTTCACTGATTTGAACACAAAGCCTTTTCTGTCCAACCTCCAGCTTCACTGTCGATATGTCACGGTCACATCCTCTCCTCGGCCAGCAGGAAGACATGGATCCACAGATGGGATTAGTTTAATGTTGGAGTGTCTGCGGGTGTTTGTCCTTTATCACGAACACAGAGAGACGAGCAGTCCGGTGGAATGTACGAGACGTGGTTTGACTTGACAATACCTACTGGTCTTCATTGTGATCTCCTGATATCTGAAAGGGAATATGATGGACAAAGTTAAAGATGTTCAATAAAGCTGTGATCTCTCCAACAGCCCTGTTTCTCTCTCCAAGTTCAGCTGATTGACACCAAATGTGACGAGGGATGTTTCACTGTTGTCCTGTTACTGCTTCACTGTTAGCTGCAAAAACATTAAAACGTATATCATTGATCACAAAAGCCACATGCGTTTCTCTCTCTTGTGTTCGCACCTTAGAATTCATTCACGGCCCAATTAAACGAAACTTGGCCAAACAACTGTCGTAAATATACAAGAAGAGTTGATGGTACCCAAATGTATTTAATATCACAGCCCATTCAGTTTCCTTCCTTGGCTGTTCGGCCTTATGTTCCATGAACAAGCCCCTCTGTGAACAGCTTCACAATACAGACTGGAAAGATGGTGTGTGTGTGTGTGTGTGTGAGTGAGTGCTGCTAAACTGGCGATTTCTGGCTCAGAAAGAAGCAGCTGTTGAAGATATTTATTGTTCAATTCAAACATTTGTCAGGACACTTCAGGTGAATATGGTAAATAAAGATGACCTAATCTATACCACCATGAAACGTCCCCAGTTTATAACTTACATGAAGAGAATTTATTTTTTGAATACAAGCTTTCTGAAATAATTTGTTTAAAAATAAACGGCTAAATGTGTATTTTGGATGTTTTTTCTTTCCACTAGTCTGAAAATAGACAACATCCGTTTTGTTCTTTGTTGTTGCCTTGGGTGTCTCAACTTAATAGAAATCTCTGCTAGAGAGCAGACAATGCTATTCAGACAGTAGAGTTATACCCAACCTACTTCGTGGCAGTTTAGAGAAGCCCATTGGTGTTTGAACAGTACAATCCTGAATGTGTGTCGTCTAACTGTTGTACAGTAGGTACACAAGGACCACTCTTCTTAGGACTGTCTTTCAGCATTTTATTGCAAGGCAGCAGTAATGGCAACAGGATAACCTCCCTGAAACAAAGCCTTCAACGGTCTCTCCCACATCAATGCTCTCGAACTGCTGGAAGTCCAGAACGAAGAGAAAGAGCAGAATTCACGGCCATATTACAAAAAGATAACAAAAGTCTCAAGATATTCAAACCCCACAAACATCTTTCTGGAAAATATTACTACCCTTGCAGAAACCTACTAGCCAACATGGTCTCTACAGCACACTGAAGTGTTGCAAGCTACCTGGCAGCACGGCTACACCTGCACAGCTCCATGAAGAAATGTTTTTCTCCACATTAGTTTGGAAAAACTTGCCCGTCCATCCACAGAGCCCTGACAAACACCCTCCAATGCCCCTGGGATGAAGTGCTCTCATGTCAGGAGGGAAGTAGGGACACAAAATCACCTTCCATTACTCACAGACAACTTCAACAGAACTGACAATAATTTGATCCCTGAACAGAGACGGGTGTCTGCTGCTTACAATTCATCACGTTTTTTAGAGCCCAACCCAAGTTTGTTAGATTCAAGCCTACAGGGAGTGCAGAATGCTGCCTCCCTGGGACAGTTGGGACAAAGGGGACAGAGGGTAGTGTCGTTGAAAATTGAAAAAAATTGTCCAAACGTGACCACCTTATATTTACGTGAAATATTCTCTGTTTGGTAGACGTCTAATCAACTTTCACATTTCTTGGGAGAAAACCAAATGTGACCTGCGGCCAGTGTTCATATAAAGGTGCAGCATAGTTCCAGCGTAGAGAGGGCAGTATAACTCATAGTTCCAGCGTAGCGAGGGCAGTATAACTCATAGTTCCAGCGTAGACAGGGTAGTATAACTCATAGTTCCAGCGTAGACAGGGCAGTATAACTCATAGTTCCAGCATAGAGAGGGCAGTATAACTCATAGTTCCAGTGTAGAGAGGGCAGTATAACTCATAGTTCCAGCGTAGAGAGGGTAGTATAACTCATAGTTCCAGCGTAGAGAGGGTAGTATAACTCATAGTTCCAGCGTAGAGAGGGTAGTATAACTCATAGTTCCAGCATAGAGAGGGCAGTATAACTCATAGTTCCAGCATAGAGAGGGTAGTATAACTCATAGTTCCAGCGTAGAGAGGGTAGTATAACTCATAGTTCCAGCATAGAGAGGGCAGTATAACTCATAGTTCCAGCATAGAGAGGGCAGTATAACTCATAGTTCCAGTGTAGAGAGGGCAGTATAACTCATAGTTCCAGCATAGAGAGGGCAGTATAACTCATAGTTCCAGCATAGAGAGGGCAGTATAACTCATAGTTCCAGCATAGAGAGGGTAGTATAACTCATAGTTCCAGCGTAGAGAGGGTAGTATAACTCATAGTTCCAGCGTAGAGAGGGCAGTATAACTCATAGTTCCAGCATAGAGAGGGTAGTATAACTCATAGTTCCAGCGTAGAGAGGGCAGTATAACTCATAGTTCCAGCGTAGAGAGGGTAGTATAACTCATAGTTCCAGCGTAGAGAGGGTAGTATAACTCATAGTTCCAGCGTAGAGAGGGCAGTATAACTCATAGTTCCAGCGTAGAGAGGGCAGTATAACTCATAGTTCCAGCGTAGAGAGGGCAGTATAACTCATAGTTCCAGCGTAGAGAGGGTAGTATAACTCATAGTTCCAGCGTAGAGAGGGCAGTATAACTCATAGTTCCAGCGTAGAGAGGGTAGTATAACTCATAGTTCCAGCGTAGAGAGGGTAGTATAACTCATAGTTCCAGCGTAGAGAGGGCAGTATAACTCATAGTTCCAGCGTAGAGAGGGCAGTATAACTCATAGTTCCAGCGTAGAGAGGGCAGTATAACTCATAGTTCCAGCGTAGAGAGGGTAGTATGGGACTGAGTGGCTTTCAGTTATTTTTCTCTTCCGGCTCGTCATCGGTGAGGTATTTGATGTGTGTCCACACACACCATATCTGCAGAAATCATACAATTAAATAGGAAATTTGAGCAGCAACTATTTCAACACAGCTTCAACTTTTGTCGACATGATGTTTGTGCTTATCAAAGGTTATTCCTACCTCCACTGATAGAGCCAGCAGGCGACCTGCAGCCAGCAGCACGGTCCCCAGAGCCTGGATCCAGAGAGGCAGACCCAGCCAGTGGGTCAGTAAACCCCACCGACACCCATAGAGCCACAGGGGGAGGCCGTGCAGCCCGCTCACCACCCATGTGCCAAGAGGTGTTCGAAACCCTAACAGCAGCAGATACACAGTTCATGGAATCTTGTAATGTATCTTGAGCTGCACATCAACATGAACGTATTCACAGTGGCAGGCTTGTTACCGTTTGCCATGACGGCTTGGATGAATGGAGGGCTGGTGATGAAACTGTTCTTCCAATGGTCACCTCTGGCATTGTGGTTACACACAAACACACACCACTCCAAAGCAGACACCAGCCAGCCCCACTGCAATAGGACACAGAAACATTTAACACCATGTTAGAAATGGTGCTGTGCAGGACACCTCTGCTTAAAATAATCTTTACACACACGGTTGAGCGTACCACGTGGGTGTTCTGCTTGATGTCACAAAAACCAAGACGGAGAACAGTAAAGGCTACTGCTGGTGCAGCAAGGATTAATGAGGATTTATTTCTTTGCAGATACTCGGCTCCTTTGTACCAGCTGAATGCAATCATTTCATGTGTAGCTACTGTAAATCGAAGGCTCATTCTAAACTATTCATTTTATGATAATCGTACAGGAAGCTCACAGCCTCATGTGAGCACTTGGTGTGCATGTGTGTGTGTATACTATACTGTTTGTGTTGTGTGTTCTGCAGCCACCTGAAAAAGCAGACTCCACAGCAGGCCTCTGCCCAGGTTGTCCACCACTACGTCCAGCCAGGCTCCAAACCTGGAGGTCTGGCCCAGCCTCCGTGCCACCCAGCCGTCCACTCCTGCACAGAAAACATCATCACATACTGCAGACACAATGTTCATGTCCTGTGCACTCAGCAACTATTCCTCCTGGCGAGGCCTTTTGGGGCTATGAAACAGGACGCAACTACACCTACATGCAAAACCTTAGACTCTGCTCTACACTCATTCAGTCTCACTGTTGGCATTTCATCAATAATACCTTTAATCAATCACACCACTTGAGTACCATAGGCAGGCATGCCACTGAGTTAGCATGCACAATATCAGAGACCTAAACAGAAACCATAAGGGTATGTGGCTGTGATTAATGTCATAACACCTGCCATTTTTAATAATCCAGTCTTAAATTGGTGCAGAACATCATCTACCAGCAGCACAATAGGCCGTTTCACAGCAGACATGTTATCACAGCTAAGGCACAGTTGTTGCTAATAGCATTAACAATGTTGTGTCCAAGTGTCCCAGTAAGACATGACAGTGAGACATTTATTATTTATGTTATTAGTTACACCTGTGGCTGTATTTTATGTTTACTGAATAATAAGAAAGTTCAATACAACATTGGTTCAACTGGAATGTACTGATGCCAGAATAAACCAGTGAAAAGCCTCAGAGCCTTTACCATCAAGCGCTATGTGGGTTGAGTAAAGAGGGACAAAGACTGCTGGTGTCTCACAGGAAGCCCATGCAGCAAACACAAGGCCGATCCTAACGTAACCTGAAAGAGACAAATACATAATACATACACAAGGTATTAGGACAGCCAGGTGAAGGAACTCTTCAATTCAGTGGCAGACATAGAGCACTTCCTAAACCCAAAGGTCAGTTCAAATGAATTACGGTATCATCAGGGACATCTTTCAGTGTCAATGATCTGCCAATCATCATCGAAATAAAGGCTACTATACTATACTATACTACACTATAATATAATATACTATACTATACTATAATATTCTAGCAGTCTGGCTGCTATGTTTAGTAGGCTAATGGCCAAGTAACCCGGGTTGTCATGTCACAGTGACCTGACAGTCCCGCACATAACACAAATATAAAATAAAATGTCTTCAAATTCAACCAAATGTGTCTCACCAATAATATTCGGCCAGTACAGCAGAACCTGGAGTCCCATCTCCGTGTCAGTTGAGCGGGACAGCTGTGCCTTATCCCGGGAAAGAAAATAGAGAATGCAACCTGCTTTGTAAGACGACTTATCGAGGCACCAAAACGAGCTCACGCACGTTATGATGAGATACATTCATGCTTTCAGTCCTGCGGCTTCCACGAGTTGCTGAAGTCAGCTCGGGCAGCGTTGTGTGGTGCTGCGCGCGCTGTCATGTTGTTCACGCCAACTACGGCTAAAGGTGACGTAGGAAGCGGGCAAAGCTGTCTTACGAACAAGCGTCACGCCAAACTCCATTCTAAAACATGGACACATAGAAGCACCTGCCGCAGAGGAGGGCAGCATTAAAAAAACATTTAACATTAACGGTCCACTGAGTGACCAGTAAATGTCTTTTTTTACATTTAAGGATTCATTTTTGGCCCTTAGTGTCCTTTTGGTGGAATAAAATAGAAGACGAACAAATGAAACAGTTGAAATGTATTGAAGGTGTCGTTCGTGTGTTGGATACATGCGGAAGTCATGAATATAATATAATACTATTATAATATTTGATGTTCTACGTCAAGAGTGAGCCAGCATCAAACTGGTACATTTTAAATATACATATATATAGATGGGCCCAGTATAAAGAGAAATTACGGTATTGTATGTGCAATTGAATTAAACTGCAACTTAATACATCATACAAACTACAAATTAAGAACACGACATACTTCCCTGGTTTCGGTGCTTGTTCCTGGTTTACGTGCCAAGCTATACATCCGTGGTACCACTAGAGGTCGCTGTGGTGGACGTATAGATGTAAACTAGCGTCGTTTAGCAGAGTAGCCACAAGGTGGTGCTACCCGCGCTTCTTTACAACCTTTACATATCCGCACATATATTGACAGCTTGGTGTGACTGACTGCGCATTATGAGTCGAATGCATTTGACTCATAATCGCGAGAAAGAGGGGAAGCACTTCATGAAGTATTGATGTTGACATAAAGACGTTTGTGTCTGGCATGCTGAGTGTGTTTACAAGCGTCCGGAGGCGCTGATCAACTGACCTGTAGAGTCAGCTCACGTGACAGTATGGAGGCGTCGCTGAAAACATTCACCCGTTCACCACACACACACATCAGCAGCAACCCACTCCACAATAAACGGATACGGCGACAAAACAATTGTGAGCAACTCAGTACGCAGCGTTTATTTATCCACATCGCAATGAAATGAGGGGAGCATGGGGGCCAAAGAGTCGAGGATCGGATTCCTGTCGTATGACGAGGCAGTCAAGAGAGGTAAGCCGAAAAGCAACGGGCTAGATTCACCTCAGTGGCGCTAGCTTAGCTAACTGTCATATTTTAGGCTAGGCCGGTGCACAAGAGGACAACGTCCTGACTTCCCTTTTAAAATCTAGAGGTTTTAGTGGCCATGGTTGTTGGATAAGGTAGACCCCTTTCAGTAAAATAACACTGGCTCCGGAACCACCACGATATATGAATACATTCGGCATAACAATATGTCGGAAAGCCTCACGGAATTTAAGTACATGTTAAATGTTAAGTTTAACAATAGCTAAGTCTATATTGTCTGCAGTCTCCTTCCACCAAAACGCACGTCGGGATGCAGTAGGAAGCGTTTCCTAGTAACGTGAATTACAGCGTAACGCTAAATATGTAGCTTAACGTCGTTATATGGATTATGTTCATCCCGAACCGGGTTATTCTTCCGAGCAATGTGGAAATGTTACTGACTGGTACTTTTATGAGGCGCCTGCCTTCTGTTACAAGCAAGGTCACGTAAAACTGTCAGATGTTTTGGACTGTGCTTGGCGTGACGTTCTGGCCATATAGCTACCAAAGCGTTGGTAGAGGCGCTAGTGTCGGCTGGAGAGGGATGGGCTGACTGACAGTAGCGCTATTTGGCAAAACAGTTGCGCAAACAGCCTCGAATGTGTGCTCACTTTCTAGCTGGACGACAGCGCTAGGCTGAGTGGCACACCTACAATGTGCCACTCAGCCTAGCTCTTATCACTTTAGGTAGCTAATGTTGAATACTGCTAATGTAGCGTTATGTGCTGCAACTAGCTAGCTTACTTGTCTACTAGCTAGACAGTTAGCTGGGTCGCTACAGCTAAGTTCCCAGAGGGACGTGCCTCCAGACCAAGCCTGTGTGAGCCTTCGTCTGGCGGATTTCAAACCCAGCCATGTGACATGGCCAACCTTAATCGTCAATGTTTGTGCCAGCGGACTGTCAGGTCGCTTCCACTAATGTACACGTAGTAGTTAGCAAGCTGTGTAACGCTAGTCAGGGCGATGGCTGAACAACAAACAGCTATGCTTCACATTGCCATTGCTGTCGCTGCAATTAGTTGCTTAAAGTCGAAGTCTGTGGACATTTTTCTTCTTTTTTTCCACTGGGGGAGCCCAAAACATAAGGTAGGGTCTCCCAGACCTGTATATACCGCAACGTCAAGTAAAGCACAAAGCTGGGTAACTCTGTGTAACTGATGCATGTATCGGCTGAGTGTTGGTGCACTTGTGTAAGATGTGGGTGAACATTTATCAGGAAGCACGGTGGATATCTTATCCCTGATCCCCTTCTTGTTGCACTTTACTCCCTGGGTGTCCTGTAGCTGACCTTTCCCAGTGAGCATTTTTTGGTTGAATAGTCGTCTAAAAGACGTCTACGCCCGTCGTTGAAACAACGTTCAGAATTGGTTCAAAAGTGAAAGTTTTTTCGCCGACTATTTGTAGACGTTGATTCAACGTTGAAGCTTAGACCAGATTTAAACGTGATTTGCAATACTATAATTTTTCGTCCTCTACATTGTGCTAATACTAATATATCATGATGTAAAGGCTTACTAAGAAACCACATCCACATTTATCAGTGTATTCAACCTCACCGTGTTTTGACCATGGATTCAATGCCGACATGCTTACAGTGCTTCTGGGTATATAACACATCAACAGTTTCCACTTACAGGACAAAAGACCAAGTGACACAGCAACAGTTAATTTGTATTTATTAAAGCACAATATAACTATAAACAATGTTCTTTATAAAAAACCATAATCTCCTTTTCCTTCTTTAAATGTCGTTTTCAAAGCCACACAGGAGCCGGTTTCAGGAGACCTGCCATATTTTCAAGCTGGACATCTGTAAATAAAACAAGTATTAAAAAAACATATTGACTTTTAGACCAGTTTTGAATGTCTCTACACCGGAGACCATAGACGTGTCTTCAACGGAACGATGCTGACCTGGATATTACATAGTATACTCCATTTTATAACGTTGGGCTACAGGGACAGTCCACAAAGAAAGTGTCTCCATTAACTAACACACATGTCTATGTTTACCGTTCATAACATGCTATCGCTATACAAGCTAACATGCTAACACTAGCTAGCAGCCTCGCCCACATGATGAGCATAACATGATATTAGTGGTATGGTAATGATATTTCGGTTTGCAATACTGGAATGAAGTAGTTCAAGTACTTACAGAGTACGTCGTTAGCGTGAAGCCTCGTTTATTCCGTCAGCTCGTTCACTTCGCTCATGAACTCAGTAAGCTCGAGCTAGCTAGCTCAAATAGTGCCGTGCTTGTTTCCAGCCAGCCTCTATCTTAGGAGAACATTGCACAGAGTCCGTGCGCATGCGTATTCCAGCAGTAAACACTGAGTCCGTGCGCATGCGTATTCCAGCAGTAAACACTGAGTTGTATTTTAGTGAACATATACAGACGTAATGTGCGTTGCTCTCATTATGATGTCCTGGGAGCTTCTTGTTGACAGCACACAGTCTATAGTTCCATATTTACGACGTTTTATATGAGACATTGAATGCGTTGAAATAACGTCTTCGTGTAGACCACATATGAACGGACAGCGTAATATGATTTTGGAGAAATACGTTTAAAGTAACCAAAATTGCGTCTCTTTCAACCTACAACTGAACAAACCATCAATATTTTAAAAGAAATTGGTGTTTTGTGACAGGTTGATATTGTAACCGTAATTTAGCCGGTTCAAAAGACGGTTAAAACACGTCTAAGACGTTCAGACCCCATATCAACGCTTTATCAACCAGAAATCAATGTTGAAATCCGGGTTAGTGCTCACTGGGTTGTCTGCCTTGACTCCAGGCTATGAGAGGCTGTTACACATCCATCCAGGCCACCGTCATCTTAACCAGGGCTCTACAGGGAAGTTAGACAGACCTGTCCTTTGCATCCATATTTATTTCAATGATAAAGGTTTGCAACTTAATTTCAGCCAGGATTCTTCATAGTTTTACCACTGAAGCCTATGTTTGAACACACCTCGACGTATTGACGGTTCTATAGCCTAAATTGCATCTTTTCAATATCGGCTCCTTGTGGTGGTTTGGACATTCCTCAATTCCTGAACACACACGCACACACACACACGGGCGGTGGAATTATCCAGCCATCCAGCCTTATCTGACCAGTTACATGGCAACATTCCTAATTCCCACCAAGGGCTCGACTGCCGTAATTATGAGGTCAGTTTTCATGGAAGCTCAGTCTAGCAGGACACCAGCAGGATAGTGGGCAGGGGACCTCCTGGGTGAGAGGTTAGGCTTAGATGTGTTCCTGCAGTAGGCTAAACCCAGGGTCGAACTTCTTTCAAGACTACATTTGCAGAGTTGATTATGCAGTCTCTGTTCATTTAGTTTCTAACCGCGACATGTGTGATTGCTAACATATGCCTCGAGTGAGAATGGGGATTTTTATTTTTTACTCGAGAGATATTCGTGTCCTCTTTACAATAAAGAAATGGATAAGATATGAGAAAATCATATAGAACATAGTCAGTGTGGCTGCTTAAAACACTGGGTACCATACGGTCATCGTATCGTCACACTGATGCTGAATAGCCTACTTCTATGAATTGTATCAACCTGTATCGGCATACAACGGACTTCTTTAGTTACGAGCTAACACAGGTGGTGGATACAGGAGGCTGGAGGCTGGGCGTCTACGTTTCAGAGGCCAAAGTCTGCTTTCTTTTTAAATGGTAAATGATGGGATGACTGAACATTTTAATTTAATAGCTGTGGGCATCTGACTGTGCCCATTGTGTCCTTCAATGTACATTAAAATAATAAATGATTGGTCAGAAATCAGGAAGCCTTGATAACCTTGTGGTATTGTGAAATGATCCAGCAGGCCAGTTTTATTATGTGCTGAGTAACATCAAGGTTGATGTTTAAAGGAATCTCCTTTTTAAAATGAAATTGACTGTGTAGAAAGAGTACTTCCTGAAGTAGCCTGCCCTTTACGCTGAATATACGTATATTCTCAGGGCCCCACCAATCCATATTTTTTCTGTAATAAAGAAGTTGCTGGGAGACTTGAAGCCAATCTATGGTAGTGGTAGAGGTGAAATAAGAATAGAATATGAAGGAAAATATATCATAATGCTAGCCGGAGCGGCTGCCAATCCAGACAGCCTGTGATCCAACCAGGCTCTCCGCAGCGAGCTAAGAAGCGTCCCAGGGTCGGCTCTCCGCTAAAAATACGTGCTGCTTAGTCTATTTTAGAAGGTGCCCCTCGAGCTGGGCAACATAACTAACTAGCACAGTGTGTGAAACATAGACATGAATAACGGGACTTCTAACAGTATTAACTTTGTCGTCAACAAAGTAGGAAATAATAACAAACGCATGTTGTCTATCAATTCCATTCTTTAAAAATCATCTCCATTTATTATATCTGGAGGGCAAAAAACGCTCTTCTGGCACAGTTCATACCGTAAATAATTAATGACAATTACATATTTCTTTTTTCAGGACAAGTGAATGTGTGGTCGTCTTCTGCTTTGTTTTTTTTTTTATTTGAGTGCAATTATCTTGAACGACATAATATGATCCCACACCGTTTGCGTAACTGTTTTCTGAATTTACAATTAAATGGTTCAGCAGTTTTAGTGTTATCTTGTCTCTCTCTCACTCACACTCTTACACACGCACACACACGTTATGTTGCTTGACAATAAGGATTGCCCACTTGCCCCGTGGTAAGTATGCCAATTTGGGCCAGTAAATCTAGCAAATTACACAGAAAAAAATATTAAACGCAGTGATTTTTCTGGAGCTGGATGTCTGGAGTGAAAAATAAATATAACGTTGAACCCTGTAGGCCCTAGCTGAAATGTGTATCTGTTTGTATTGGCAGAGCTGGGGAGGATGTAAAAGGATGCATGTCTTTAAACAGGCTGTATATCCCATGTGTTCATACTATTCAGGCTCTACTTTATAGATGTTAGAGAGTCCCTGGAACACCTTCACCGGCCAGTTGAACTTGTGTGGTTGACCACCACATAGTTTAGTAAAGCAATAGTCACGGTCATCGCTCTAACTAGTCACCTGAGGACTGCAGGGCCTCGCATTTCTTATCGACGTCGGCGGGCTTTATCAGCCGAGGTGATAAAGGGCTTTGCATTCTTACCTTGTGCTCTCTGCTTTGTGGATGTAGATTGGCCTAATGCTGCCACAAAGGCTTCCAGTATGTTGTTTGCTATGTAAACATGGCCGGCAACTTGCATAAATCAATAACACATAGTCCTAAACCTTCAGTATAAGGAAAGGAGCACAACAAGGGTGTGTGTTGTCTGCTCTCCTTTTCTCTCCTCACAACAATGCAGCACACCATATGGTGGAGCCTCGTCTAAAATACAGAATACTACCGTAATCTGAGACAACAATTGTCCAAGTGGCTAAGGTATTGTCTGTAAGTATTATAAAATACTATATTATAGGGCTGTCACAAATATTCTAAATCTAAATATGTACTTGCATAATATATTGTCCATTTGAGATGATGGACTGTGAGTCTAGGCTGTAGTGAGCTACCGGACTCGGCAAGGCGTTTCAGAGATGGAGAGAGAATGTTGCTGGTATATTAGCTTAGCATTCAGCTAACCTCCTCACATGCCGCCACACAGAAGGCTCATCTATTGGAGAGATGTAGAGAAATGTTGCTGCTAGGCTTAGCATGGCGACACCAGTAAGCCTAGCAGCGGAGGGCTGGCTACTTAGCCAGCCATGCTTCCACGTTGTCATTTATCTGGCGATAGCAATGTAGCTTTCCTGCACTGTGACAAGAGTGTGTGGGTGAAGCATTCAATTGTACTCATTTAGTAGCTGGCTACTTTGCCAGCTCCACAGATAGACACGCTAGCTAGCTGTCCTCTCCAAATCAAATCATATTGTCACGCATGGACACATTTAACCTGCATTTAACCCACCTTAGTATTAGGATCAGTGGGCAGTTTGGGTGTACGGTGCCTTGCTCAATGGCACCTTGGCAGTGCCCAGGAGGCGAGCTGGCACCTCTCCAGCACCCAGTCCATGGTCAGTCTCCACAGACGGAGCTACTGCCACCCAGCGCTCCCATCACGAATCAGCTGTTCCTCCTCCAAAGTGAGCTACAGGACTAAATAGGTGTGAGGACTTTATTCTGGTTAGGTGCCTCATCATATTGGTTGTGTTGATGTTGCGCGTAGCTGTGAGGCTCTCATCGGTTTCACCCTTATTGTAGCTCCCATAATAGCACCCATGGTAGCTTTGACTTGTCATTGTAGGAGGAGCTCAGATGTTACCAACAACATTAACGATGGCTCTGTTCTAATCAAGTGTCCAAGTAAGCCGTGACAGTGAGCCAGCATGCATCATACAGGACCCTGAAGCTGAAGCAGCTACTGCCTAGTCCCAGTGCATGTCAGTGCCTTTTGGAAAAGGTGTATTACTCAGAGTTAAGTAAGGCACAGGTTAGCCACAACACAGCGCCACTGACCTGTAAAATAATGGCACGATAGGGGAATGGGAATAATTTGGTTTGATTTTGAAACTGAGAATTTCAACATTTTAACGTCCTTTGAAAAGACTTCACCGCACCTAATTGCATTTTCCCCAACTGTCACTGGACCACAGCAAAAAACAAAGTCTATGCTGAACCAAGGGCATAGTAGTATCACAATGAGTAAATAGCTTAGTTATATGTTGTTTTTCTCTTTCCAACCCCATTCACCAGCATCCTCATGCTGAGTGTTTGGTGTCATGCCTGCAGGTGAAGTGAGTTTTTTAAGAACAGCACTCCCTGTATGTCTGTGCCTGCAGCTTCTGTTGACAGTTCACCATGTCTAAAAGGTTGCCGGGGCTCATGTGAGTTTAGTATTTGCTTGCCTCTCCAGATGCCTGGTGCTCCCTGTCCGAGTGTTTCCAGTCTTGCTGGTAGCAGCAGGCGAGCACACCCGCTTTATATTTCATAGGACAACAAACATTGAGTGAAAGCAGGAGGCTTTGTTGGCTGCTGCTCTGCTGCCACGATGATGAAGTCAGGTGGTCTAGCACTGAAAACCTGCTGAGACAGACAGACAGACCGTGGGACCCAGAGACACCAATGGAGACTCATAGAAGAGCTAAGCATGCATTGCTGTGTATCTGCCAATAACCATTGTGTATTATGTTCCCAGGCTTTGTCTGTAAACTGTGTGCGGATGGCGAGTGTGTTGGTGCAGTAGCAGAAATCAGACCCATTGTTTGCTCTGCATTGAATGGTAACCATTGCAGTTGATGCAGCCCAGTGTCCAATAACACCCCCATTGCATCACAGCATCAACAATACACAGTGTTTTCTATAATGTGGACGCTTTGTTTTCCTCCCCGTTGGTCCGTCTAATTGTAACAATTGAGCTATTATCTGGTAGGACGAGGGTTTTCTTAATGGGCTGTTTTGATTTTCAGTAGCGGTGCCTTGAGATGTTTCTGTCGCACTTGACTGAAGTGAAACAAGAGCCAGCTGAGACTGTAGTCATCAACCCCCGCTAAACTCACAAGTGCAGGGATTTTGTAAATGCATGATTATGTTGAAAATCCATGGAACAATGTTTGGAAGGAAGAAATTAATTTCATAAACGGTCATGCTGGGCCATTGAAGTAAAAAACAATAATTACAGAGCCAGGGGAGGGATGTAATATTCCAAGTAAACATCGGAAATTAAAGTCACAAATCTACGAGATGCTCTGATATTCTCAGCGATTAAAATGGCAAATCTATAAGAAACTCCGTTTAGCCGTTATTCTGGTAAGGATGGCCTCTTAGAGAGGGGAAGGTCCTGAACGACGTGAACGTGTTTTCTTTCATGTTCTTTCTGTGTTATTTCTTATGAACACAATGCTGACTTTGGTATGTATTGTACTTAATCCTCATGACCTTTTTATTTACCTTTTCTTTAGCCAATGGGTTATGAGATGAATCCTAAAGGTTGCTGTTTCCGATGTCCTCACTCTGAATGAGGATTAAGTCCTGTATGATACATATGAGGTGTTGAAATCCAGTTCTAAGACGTATCGCGATGTGGATGATTCTGTGTCGCTGCAGTGACGGAACATAGTGGGGAATTGGTTTCATGTCGGCTCAGTGCGAGTCTGTCGTGTCATTCACTGTCGCTTGTTTCTCTTCTCTCTGTTGGTGTTTCACCATTCAAAAGATCGGTCTGATAACTTGATGCTCTCGTTACCAACATTAACTCTGTTTCAACGATGTTGGGCTGAAAGAATCATATATCAGGCTGAAATTCAATTGGTGGTGTTCTGTCGACAGATGCAGTGACTTAAAACAAGTAAGAGTAGAAGAGCTCGGAGTAAGGGAAAGTCTTATTCATGCAGTGTAACATGCCACAGACATTCAGGAAGTCTGTGTTAGAGCTGCATTGTGGATTACAGCACACCTATAATGTTCTGTTTATGGAGTTGGGTGACACAGTAGCATTGAAAAGGTTTCAGCTTTGTATTTCACAGACTGTTGTAGTCAGATTTGAGTTCAGGTAGCTTGTATTATCATGGAGATCGTTAGTCATTCAAGTTTACCGGTGAAGATTTATACACAATAGATTAGGTGTGGGGTTCTCCAGGCACCTCACGACTCCATCTGATTCCGAGTCAGAGGGCTACGATGCCGTTATGAAACCATTATCAACTCTTCTTGATCCATCAAAATGTTTATATACATGATTTATTTTTTAATCACTGTTTATCTGCTATTTGTTATGATTCACGATTTAAAAAAAAAAAAAAAAAAATGAATTTACCTCATCCTTCCCGAGTCAGGCGGGAGAATAAGTGAAGTGCTTCCATACGTTGGTTTTGAAGGCAGCATCGTATCCGTATTCTGCTGCTCAGGCTCAGCCGCCCTCACCAGAACTCTGCTGGTATTTAGCCTAGCTTAGAACGTAAACAAGGCGCACGTGTGTTGCGTTCAGGGGCAGCGGAAAGGAGCGGACAGCCAGGTGTCAAAGAATTGTTACAGGAGATCATAACGTTGAGAATTGAGTTTGAAATGTCCGATTATTGAGTTTACAGCATCGAGTTATAATTGTTCAAGAGAGCGCGTGTGAGATAGTGAGTATGAAGTCTGATGTTTGCAAAGTCATTGTGAGAGCTGATCAAGAAGTACTCAAATGTAGTACTTCTTGTTGTACTGCCATGCTTCACTGTTTTATCAGAGATGTGTACACTATTCTCTTGGTGTGAAAGCTGCACAGCCTCCCAACACGTCTGGAACTTCACCACAGATTCAATCAAAAGGACTAAAGCCAGACAAAGCTGTAGTGAGCTGTACCAGATTACACAAGTGGAGATTAATTGGTTTAATTCACGGAAACAAAGTTGTAGTGCAAGCAAACCGATTTGTTTAATGCACTCCATTAAGATCAAATAAGATACTAATCCTAGAATCTGTAATATAATATTGTGCTCTGATGCTACGTTCACACCAAACGCAAAGAGAATTTTCACGTCGCATTACTCGCGAGGTTTGCGATGTTTATTCGTTTCATTCAACTAAGCCATTTATTTCCGCCATCAACCATAAAAAAATAACCTATTTCTGCTTAGTACGTGTTGTGGAAGTCCCAGATATCCCGGGAAACTAAATACCGTCTTGTCTGGGTTCATCATCTGGAGGAGCTCCGTGTTTCATCGAGCTGTATATTCACTGTCTAGCAAGCCACATGTCGGCTGGTTTACTGCAGCGTTATGAACACAAAACAAACCGATTTTGCTGTGATTTCTTTGCAATAAACGAAATAACTACAAAGTGATGCAGATTTGTAAAATGTCAGAATTCATGTTTTGTTCGTTCTCTCTGTAAGACGTCAAGCAAATAACTTTTAAAATGCTTGTTTTCTTTGGAATGATCGGTGCTATATGCTAACATTGTAGCAGCTATAATAACATAATATAGGCATAAATATGGCAGCGTAGTTATTGTTTGTACCCTTTTATTCACATGCATGTACACACAGTTTGGTCCGGTCTCTAATATGAGCTGTGGTAGCTCTGGGTGAACATGGCTACAAGATATTCTTCCTCCATAGTTTGTGATTCAACAGCAGGACGTCAGTGACGGGAGGTTTCTACTGCACACCCTGTAGAGGAGCGAGCAGAGACAGGCTGCTGATCG